>MU864084.1:0-32945 GCA_033296885.1 Triangularia verruculosa | reverse complement strand
ATTAGACTAAGTACAAGCACTCAAAGCCTCTGTACTGTGACGTCTTGCCCACTGTAATAACAGTGGTCTTGCTTCCTTTAGCACTGCTGTCGTACCTCTTTCTTCTGCTTCCGCTACGCACTGCTACAAGCGCATAGTTCGCTGTAGCTCCCCTGTAGGCACTGTATTACAGGCCTATAGGGCAACGCAGCAAACAATAATATATACCTATATATTTATATAAATATTATAAAAATTAAAGTAATTAATTTAAAAGTATAAACATTAATAACCGTTATCGAAATTATATTTATGTCACAGACCAACTATATAGCAAGGCCAGATAGGGACTGCAGCTAACCATGCCTGCTAATCGGAGGAAAGGGGTACAGCAGCAAGGCTGCTAGGGTCGGAGAAGGCTCACTGCTTGGCAAAAGTGAGCCGGATCACTACGATGTGACGAACCCCTGTACAGAACCTCTGAAAGGGATACTCGGTTAAAGGTTACTTCTGATAATTGATTCGGTGCAACTAAACAATACACAATAAGATGTCTCAATGTAAATATAAGATACCGTGAATATAAGCTGTGATTGTATATTGCGGAACTATCTATAAGCTATTTAGTTCCTCCGTATATATAGACTATAAATCCCTAAGTACCTCCGTACCTGGATTACCCTCGCTCGCCAGCGACCCGTGGTGATCCTTCTGGCGTTTACTACGCTCGCTAGGTGATCGTGGTGATCCGGCTTACCTTTGCCAAGCAGTGAGCCTTCTCCGACCCTGGCAGCCTTGCTGCTGTGCCCCTTTCCTCCGATTGGCAGGCATGGTTAGCTGCAGTCCCTATCTGGCCTTGCTATATAGTTAGTCTGTGACATACGATCACCTGGCGAGCGTGGTGAGCGCCAGAAGGATCACCACGGGTCGCTGGCGAGCGAGGGTAATCCAGGTACGGAGGTACTTAGGGATTTATAGTCTATATATACGGAGGAACTAAATAGCTTATAGATAATTCCGCAATATACAATCACAGCTTATATTCACGATATCTTATATTTACATTGAGACATCTTATTGTGTATTGTTTAGTTGCACCGAATCAATTATCAGAAGTAACCTTCAACCGAGTATCCCTTTCAGAGGTTCTGTACAGGGGTTCGTCACATCGTAGTGATCCGGCTTACTTGTGCCAAGCAGTGAGCCTTCTCCGACCCTAGCAGCCTTGCTGCTGTGCCCCTTTCCTCCGATTGGCAGGCATAGTTAGTTGCAGTCCCCACCTGGCCTTACTATATAGTTGGTCTGTAATATAAATATAATTTCAATAACGGTTATTAACGTTTATACTTTTAAATTAATTACTTTAATTTTTATAATATTTATATAAATATATAGGTATATATTATCTTTAATAAAACCTATATAATATTTAATTTTATTATTATTTTATTTATTATTAAAAAGTATATTATTTTTAACGTTTTTTTATATAATTTAAACATAGTAATAATATTCTTTTTATTTTCAATTATTTTTCGAATTTAGGCTTTTACTTTTACTTTTTTAATAGTAAATTTATCTTTATAATAATTTATATACCGGAAAGTTTATTTTATATTTACTTTTGGTTTAAAGGAGTTAGATTTTCAGAGGATAACGTTAATAATATTTTTTATAATTTTAAATATAAATAAATATTTTATATTTTAATTATTAATTATTTTATATAGGGATATAGGTTAAATAGATTTACAAATTAGCTAATAAATATAGATTAATCTATGTATATAAGGCTAGATTTTCTGGTTTTATTAATTTAAAATGATTCTTATTATTTAAGGCTTTTATTTAGGCCTTTAAAAGTTATTTTTAAATTTATTAATAAATATTTTATAGTGTTTAATATAAGTTAATTTTTTATTAATATTACTTTTATTATTTTTAAATTAGCTTTTATTAAATATTTTAATAATATATTTATAGTATTTTTTAATAAATAATAAAAGTAGTAGTTACTAATCTTCGTTAATTAAAGAATCTTCGGTTATTATAATAATAAGTAGTATTATAAGTTAATTAGTAAATTAAAAATGGTAATATAGTATAAAGTATAATCCTTTAATTATAAAGAAATTATATTTAAAAGGTATATTATAATGTAAAAAGTATTATTTATTAGGCTTTAATATTATAAATATAAGTATTTTATTTACTTTTAAATTTACAGTATATTAATATATAGTTTATATTTAATTAACGGTTTATAAGTATATAGTTTATAAGATATATAGTTTAGTTTATATATTAAAGGGTATTTACTAATTTATAAGTACCTTGGTTTTAGTAAAGATTATTAATAAATTAAGGTATTAAAAAGTAGTTGAATTAACGAGAGTAGTTGGATTAGTGAGCCTGACCTACTGGCGGAGCCGTGGGTCAGGTCGATTTTGAAGACCTGACGAGTAGCCTCGTCCGAGAGATGAGTCGAAAGAACCACCCATAACAGGTTCTTCAATACTTCTACTTTGTGGATCAAGATCACTCAAGCATGGAAATATAGATAAGTGAAAATAAGTTGAAATAAGTGAAGATAAAAAAAAAAGAAACCGGAAAATATTCCGGAAGCCTGGGAATACCTACAGATACAGAGATGATCTGCCTCGCTTAGGTCGGCTCCGCCATATCTGCCGAATGCTTTTACGGCCCAGTCCGCTGTTTTATTTTTATACCGGGCGTTTTTGCTGCCTGTAGACTTCTCAGGCACCTAAGGTGCTGAACCAGCTCGAATGCAATATTTCAAATGGTGCAAAATTCCTTTCAAGCTGGCCTGGCCACCCAGGATGCTTACACATACCTTCTTCAGGCATGGACCAGTATCAGCGAAAATGTCAGACCATTCAGACGGACATCATAAAAGAACAACTACTTACTCATCAAAATGTCAATATTGCAGTAAATCGGGTTGCATTTTGTCGCAATGTGATCACGGCGAAGAATCTAGGCTAGGTAATACGATCACATCTTCAGCAAGATAATCTCCGGTGGACTGTCCGCCTCCAACAGTTGCGAGAAGATAGGTTGGCTGGCTGGAAAGTATGAGAAGGGGGCGTCAAAGTTATCTTTCGGCCGTGGCCAAGAGACAACTTTAACATCAATGGAACAATGGTAAGGTTCAGATAGCTTCACAGCTGATAGAATAGGCACCCCCAGAGATCCCACCTCATACATAATGTATGTGGTATATGTGTAAACACACACACGAGTCTTCTATATACCTGAGCCTCATGAGGAACTCCCGCTCCCAAACCCTTGATATTTATTCCCGTAATTTGTTTTCCGCGCTTTCCGAAATGCTTTCAAACCCAAAATCAACATCATGAGAGGAGCATTATACATGACTGATAAGAAAATACATGGCGACCACAGAAGAAAACGCCCCGCGCAGCGCCGCCGCCGCCCTTTTGAAGATGGCTGTGTTGACCATTAATACCCAGACCTTCCTCCATAAATGAACTTTTTTTGTACACCTTTCCCGCCGATACATAATCTTACATTCACCACCAGAGAGGAGATCGTTTATCTGTTCTTGACAACGCCAACCTTGGCGGGTCTAAGGATGCGGCCGTTCAGCTTGAAGCCCTTCTGCTGGGTGTGGAAAACAGTGTTGTGCTCCTTGTCCTGCATGGGAGTCATGAAGGTGGCCTCGTGCTCATTGGGGTCGAAGGGGAGGCCTTCGGGGTCGTATCTCTCGAGGCCGTGCTTCTTGAGGGTCTCGATGAGGATGTTCTCAGTCATCTTGAGACCCTCGTAGAGATTGACGAGGTCCGAGAGGTGGGGAGACTTCTCCTCAGATTTGAGCTTCTCCTGGGGGACCATGGTAAGGGCACGGTCGAAGTTATCGACGCTGTCGACGAGGTCCTTGGCAAACTTCTGGATAGCGAAGTCACGGGCAGCCTTCATCTCGCGAGCCATCCGGTCCTGGAGGTTGCGGAAGTCGGCAACGGAGCGAAGGCACTTGTCCTGGTAAGGTTGTTAGTATTTGCAGGGGACAGAAGCCAGGGGTGGGTTGTATGTACCTTCCAGTCCCGAGCTTCGGCCTCCTTAGCCTCTAGTTCCTTCTTGAGTTTCGTTGCTTCAGTCTCCTCAGCAGCCTTCTCCTCGCCGTTCTTGGTCTCGGCCTCCTTGTTCTCGGCCTCAGCGCTGTACCATCTCACCCTTGGTGCAACTGTTCTCGCCGCTGCGGCAATTGGTGACTGGATGAACTGGGGTCTGGCAAGCTGTCTCTGAGCACCGGCCCTGGCGGTGGAGCGGAGAGCCCGGGAGGTGTTGGCAATGGTCTGTCGTAACATTATGGCGGTTTTCAGGGTGTATCTGGTAAACTCAACGGACGGCAATGCTCCTTCTTTTCGTCTTCTATATCGCGTGATGGTCTTCCAGAAATTTTGCGATGACGGCTTTGGTTGGGCCGTTGTTCAACCGGGCCAAGGCAAGAAAAAAGCGGATCATCTGACGGACCGCCTGGAACTGTTCCCCAGATCCCGCCGAGCCCCGCCACCTGAACCCAGTGCTGACCGGCAGGGTTTTCCCTCTGCCAAAAAGCAAGACCCACCGCAGCCTGCCGGAACCCACCGCGAAATCATGTGCTGATAGCGCAGGGCGTGTGGGTGTTTTCTCTTATCGACGCTTTGTCTGGGCGCGCCTCTCACCTCGACCAAACCAAACTTCTGATGGGAGCTGGGATCCGCTTGTTGCTGCAGCCTTCCGCTTCACCAGCTTTCCTGCGATCCAACAACCAGCGCTTCATTCCGCTTGCCTGTCAACACAACGCGCCTTGCGGTCTCCATCTTACGAACCAGTAGCAAACACAAGTATCGCGCCAGCCATATACAGCCGGCAAGATGGATTACGATCCGATGGCGATGGATGACGCCGAGTCTCTAGGACCGGTGGTCAAGATCTCGCAGGTATGTGGTTGTCGTAACGCCTCAGCTTCCCTTCTCCGGGCGGCGGGCTGTCGGGAAACGTTGTGTCTAAACGCAATGGAATCTATCTAGGCCGATTCCGTCCGTGTCAAGTTCGAACTCCAGAATGCCGATATCTCCTTCGCCAACTCGCTGCGTCGCGTCATGCTGGGCGAGATCCCAACCATCGCCATCGACCTGGTCGAGATCGAAAACAACAGTTCGGTTCTCGCCGACGAGTTCATCGCCCACCGTCTCGGTCTCATCCCACTCAACGCCGAGGGGGTTGAGCACCTTCTCTATTCCCGCGACTGCGACTGCGAAGAGTATTGCGAACACTGCAGCGTCAGGCTCACGCTTCACGCGAGGTGTACTGGCTACGACAACATGTCGGTATCAGCGCGCGATTTGGTACCTGTTGGCGAACGCATAAATCAAACCTTGGGAACACCAATCATTACCGATAAGGACGGTACCGGATCGCTCATTCTCAAGCTGCGTCCCGACCAGGAGATCAAGCTCGAGTGCATTGCAAAGAAGGGTATCGCGAAGGAACATGCGAAGTGGGCGCCAAGCGCAGCCATCGGCTTTGAGTATGACCCGCACAACAAGCTCCGCCACCTTGATCTGTGGTATGAGTCGGATCCGAAGGCTGAATGGTAAAACTTCCCACGACTATCTCCCGTCGCAAAGCTGCTGCTCACACGATATGTTACAGGCCCCCAAGCGAGTACGCCAAGTGGGAAGAGCCACCAGTGGAAGGCGAGCCTTTCGACTTCGATGCTGTGCCTAACCACTTTTACTTCAACGTCGAGACGGCCGGGAACCTGCCACCAGACGGAATCGTTGCTGAGGGAATCAAGGTCATCCAACAAAAACTCGCAGGCTTGATTCACGAGCTGACCGAGGGCGAGGGCGATGGTGGATACGACGGACCTAGGAGCCCAGAATACAACAGCGGACCCGATACCAACTATGGATACTCGACATCTTACGGCGGAAATGGCGGGAACCAGAGCGCCTGGGGTGGTGGCGGCGGGACCACTCCGTTTGGTGGTCAGACATCCTATGGAGGTGGCGGTTGGTCTTGAATGAATGATTGAATGAGGACTGGACCTTTGGCGGTGGGCTTCCCTGGACCTTTTTTGGCCCAAGATTTTCGACCGGACACGAAATCCCTGAGCGATCCCAGACGAAGCAACGGCTATGTGTGAGCACTTTGCCCACGCGACATCTTACCGATTACTGTAATATACAAGCACGGCACATCAACATCCTTCTTGCCACACCCATATATCTTCTTGAGGCACCACACATCGTCTATCGTAACAGCGTCGTCTTGTCACTACCTCGCCTCCTGGCCGAGCCCATCGATATCCGCAACGACGCCACTTTGGTTGAATGTGGACGACAGAGCTGGATATGAAGACGAGTTGAGCCATCTTCTTGGCCTCTTTTTCCTCAGCATAGAGTATTTCCATCAGCCGGAGTTTTGGTGGGGGCGGTTAATAAAGGGTTTGGTGGGAGATGGCGAAAACAAAACAGTCATTTATTTCCAGGGGGGGATTTCAACCTGGAATCATCAAATTTTGTAACTTGTACATTAGTTTATAATGTATCAAAAAAGGCTTCACATTTGAAGTTGGATAAAAAGAGAAAAACAAACAAACAACCACACATGATTTCTCCCTCTTTGTATGAACACCACCTCTGCGGTTTTACAGTACAAATAGTAAATAACAAGAAAAAAAGGAGACAAAATGACAAAATGACAAAACGCCGCCCCCTGCCAAGATATCCTTTGCCAACTCCCCATCCCTTGCCATGGTATATAAAATACAAAAAGATACAGTCGTGCTGATGGTGTTGACGTCGATGATGTTTTTCCCCATTCCCTCCGACGCTCTATGGATCGATCCTGTCTTCCCTCGTCTATAAAAGCCCCTTTTGTTGCTGTAGTTGTCAAGGTATCAAAAGTTCGCTAGGTTTTCGCTAAAAACAGAAAGTAAAGAGAGGCAAAAAAAAGAGGAAATCCAAACGGTCTATGAACCCCCCCTTAAGCCTTTGCCACGGCGGACAACTCTGGCTCTTCTAACCCTTTGATCTGTCTATAGAATTTGCGATGAGATTCCAAGAATAGGAACGTGCAGATTGTTTGTCTGTTTTTTTTTTGTTCTGTGTCAGTTATATCATCATCATCGAGGGGAAAAAGGGAGAAGAATACTTACGGCCCTAGCCTCAAAAAACTCGGCACCCAGCCCTTGAACATCCACCTCAGCCCCTCCTTTGCGTAGATGCTCCCCAGCAAGTGAGCCATAGACTGGTTCCCGTGCGCCGACATGACTCTGGTCTTGATGACGTCTATCGGGCTTGTTACCGTGGCGGCCACCACGCCGGCCAAGAAGGAAGAGGTGAAATGTGTGGCGAGGTTGTCCTCCATTTTCGCAAACTTGATTAATGTTCTCTTGAAGATGTCATATGATGCCAGCTGAGAGGCCGTCATGGCTGCTGCTCTGAGGGAGTTCGGCCCGACACCGCGGAACAGAGAGCCGACGCCTTCTTCTCTGATCATGCGGACTAGTCCGTCGCCGGCGTGGCGGTAGTTCCGACGTTTGTGCTCGGGGAGGGAGGCGTCGTGTTGCATGCGGACGTTGAGGACGTCGGCTGCGTTGCCGGCTACGCCGCCGATGGTGCCGGAGATGGAGGCCATGGCGATGAGCATGGGGAGGGAGGGGGGTTTGGCCTTTTGGGTGACGGGGTCGACGCCGGAGCGGGAGGCGAGTTGGGATTTGAGTTCCTCGTAGATGCCGAAGCGGGTGGTGCTGTAGGTGATTTGGCGGAGGAGGGAGGCGGACAAGCCTGAGTATAGGCCGGAGAGACCGTTGTTGCGGAGGATGTGGAGGAAGGTGCCGGACATGCTGGTGGGCATGGAGCCGGTGCGGGTTTGTAGACGGACTTTGACTATTATGGGAGGTTAGTATGGAGAAGAGGCTAGGTTAGGGAGGTGGACAAACCGAGGTCGAGAGGATGGGTGACGCAGGCGGCCATGGAGGATGCGCTGCCTCCGAACCAAAAGGGGTAGTGAATTGGTTTTTGTTTTGGTTGTGGTGAGAGGGTCATCTTGGTGTCTCTCTTGCTGGTCTCCTTCCCCGTGCCTACCGGTGTAGGTACACCACTTTTGGCCTCCATTTTGTCGTCTCGGCGCAACAAACACACAGGCGGGAAAAAAGTTGGAGTTGTCGCTATAACAAGATCATTCCTCGGGATTTGTGAGTTTTTCGCCAAAACTTTTGCGAAATTAGAGATTAAATGTTATGAATTGATGATTAAGTGAATAGCTTCTAGTTCACTTGTTGTTGACAAGCTATACCGGCATCGGCTGAAGTTTGCGACTGGAAAGATCGGATCAAGGTATGACGAGAGGCGTCGTCCCAAGCAATATGCGCTGATAAGAAGTCACAGCTGCAATCAATTTAAACCAACAGTGGGAAATTTTGGGTTACCCACTAGGTTCTTGTTCTCTCCCCAGAATCCCCACTACGTAATCGACCGGCAGGGTGCCCACGGACCCTTCGAGTTTCCTCGTGGCGGGGACTGGCGGGGATTGGCGGGTATCAGCGGGCTGATCTATCTTATCTTTGCTCTAGCGATATCGGATCAGTCTTGGATCCCTTACCTTTCCGGGCAAAACAAAAAAAAGTTTGACCGCCTTCGAGTCATAGGAGGGGTCAGACCATAGAGGGGAGAGGGAGCTGCAGCTATCTGTGTGACTGTGACTCCATATTTTTTTGTGTCCGCTTTCTTCCATTGTTTGTTGGGCTCTCTATTTCTTTGCGGAATCTCATCTTGAATATCTTCATTTTGTTACTTTGCTACAAATCCCAGTCTTCACCATGTCCAAGGGTCGTGTCTGTCTGTAAGTGATTTTTGTCTTGTATATATCTTGCTCTCTCCCCCGCCAAAAGCTTAAAAGTGTGGAAACAACACCTCGTGCTAACCCCCGCTTACAGCGCCTACTCTGGAGGTAAGCCATTCGGTTGCGCAACGGCTTCATTTTGTCTCTTCATGCTCGAGTAAACGCATGTCGGGCTCGATCGACCTTCCATGTTCGTATGGCGGGCACGTAGAAAAGCCAATTGGTCTTGCTTCGTGGTGCCCACCGGGAACCTTGTCGGCGTAACTTCGTGCACGGGTGCGAGACGGAAAGGGAAGCTGACAAGTTTGGTTGACAGGTCTTGACACCTCCACCATCCTCAAGTGGCTTATTCTCGAGGTAGGCAGCTCCTGGCTGTTGTTTCACACGCCAGGATGGGGAACTGACAGAGACAAAACAGGGTTACACTGTCGTGTGCTTCCTCGCCAATGTCGGCCAGGAGGAGGACTGGGCTGAGGTCGAGAAGAAGGCTCTCGCCCTTGGTGCTGAGCGCATGGTGATTGAGGATCTCCAGCGTGAGTTCGTTGAGGAGATTGTCTTCCGCGCCATCCAGTGCAATGCCATCTATGAGGACCGCTACCTCCTCGGCACCTCCCTCGCCCGCCCCATCATTGCCCGCGCTCAGGTCCGCGTTGCTGAGCAGTACAACTGCGACATTCTCAGCCACGGTTGCACTGGCAAGGGTGTAAGTCAGCCTCTACTAGGCAAAGCATGCCCCGTACTGACTGAGCCTCTGTAGAATGACCAGGTCCGCTTCGAGCTTGCCTTCAAGGCTTGCAACCCCAAGATGAAGGTCATCGCCCCCTGGAGAATGCCCGAGTTCATCGAAAGGTTTCAGGGCCGTGCCGATCTCCTCAAGTTCGCCGCCGAGAACAACATTCCCGTCTCCTCCAGCCCCAAGGCCCCCTGGTCCATGGATGACAACCTTGTGCACTGCTCGTACGAGGCTGGTGTCCTCGAGGACCCCGACCACTCTCCCCCCAAGGAGCTCTGGACCCGCACCATCGACCCTACTGATGCTCCTGATGTTCCTTACAACTTCACCATCCACTTCGAGAAGGGTATCCCCACCAAGGTTGTTACCCCCGAGGGTGAGGTTACCGACTCCGTTGCTCTGTTCAAGCTTCTGAACAAGATTGGCCACGACAATGGTGTTGGCAGAATTGATATTGTTGAGAACCGTTTCATCGGTCTCAAGAGCAGAGGCTGCTACGACACCCCCGGTCTTACCATTGCGTAGGTTCTTGGCTGCTAAAGTTTTGTATGAGTTTGTAGTATGTTAACAGTATTCTAGCCGCCTTGCTCACTTGGATCTCGAGGGTCTCGTCATGGACGCCAAGGTCCGCAAGCTCCGTGACCAGTTCGTCACGATTGAGTGGTCTCACTGCCTCTACAACGGCATGTACTTCTCTCCCGAGCGTGAGTTCCTTGAGAACTCCCTCGTCTATTCCCAGGAGAACGTTACTGGCGAGGTCCGCATGTCGGTTTACAAGGGCGCTGCCTACGTCCTTGGTCGCAAGTCGGATGCCAGCAACCTCTACTCCCAGGAAGATGCTTCCATGGACTCCCTCGAGGGCTTCTCCCCCATGGACACCTCTGGCTTCATTGCCATCCAGGCCATCCGCCTGGAGAAGTACGGCCTCCAGAAGATCAAGGATGGCAAGCCCCTTACCAAGTAAATTGTTGAGGGCAGTGCAAAGTAAATAATAAAAATAAACAGAGATTCCCCGGCCATCTTCCTTGTACGCATAATTGTGTGATATGAGATTGTGAAATTCCATGTCGAGCTGAGAACCCTTGAGGCCGCCATGCCAGGAATTGGCCAATCAGAAGTTCTCCGCAAAACATTTCCAGAAAGATGTCATCATGCATCTAGGACCCCTGTTTTTGTGGAGCCCGGGCCACCGACCAATTTTTTGACGAGCTGCTGTGGTGCCCGAGCTTCGAGCCGAGCTTCCGTTGCGAGAGGTCTCCCAACCCCACCATAACTTCACATTCGCCAGAATGATCGGACCACGAGGGATGGCCTGCGCCGGCGGGCTCTGGGCGAGGGTTGGCAGTCGGTCTGGACTATCGAGAGTTGTACGACAGAGCAGCCAATTGAGGCCATTACCATCAGCAGCGACATCGCCCGTAGTCAGGTGTTGGAGGGCACAATACTCGTCCAAGCCAGGTTAGACAGACCAATACAGCTTCACTCTGACCATTTCCAAGCCATGAACAATAACTGATGTGCTTTATGTGAGAAAAGAACTACCAAAGACAGTCACAATAAACTCCAAAACCTACCCCGTCGAACCCGAGTGGTACAACGTCTCGTCAACCATCCTCAACCTCACCTCGCGCAAGCTACACCTCCAAAAGGACCACCCAGTCTCCATCACCCGGCAGATCATCGAGTCGGTGTTTCCCTCCCCCACCTACCTCAGCTACAACAACCTCGACCCGGTCGTCAGCACCCACGAGAACTTTGACTCGCTGGGCTTCCCGCCCAACCACCCCGGCAGAGCCAAAACCGACACCTACTACATCAACTCCAAGACTCTCCTCCGAACCCACACCTCAGCCCACGAAGCCGCGCTCTTCGCGGCGGCAAAGTCGCCAGGTTATCTCATCTCGGCCGACGTTTACCGCAGAGATGAAATCGACAAGTCGCACTACCCCGTCTTCCACCAAATGGAAGGTGCCCGGGTATGGGATCGCAATCTCGTGCCAGGCGGGGATATTGTCAAGGCAGTGTACAAAGACTTGGAGTCTTTACCGAAACACGATATGATCATTGAGGACCCGAACCCCCCTTTCCACGCCGAGCGCAACCCGCTGCAGTCTTCGCATACGGCCGAGGAAGCGAAAGCGGTGGCGGCGCATCTGAAGCGGTCGTTGGAGCTGATGGTGGCGGAGATTTTCAAGAGAGTCAAGGAGTCGCATGCGAGAGCGGGGGTGAAGATGAAGCAGGATGATGCCGAGCGGCCGTTGAAGGTCAGGTGGGTGGAGGCTTACTTCCCGTTTACGTCGCCGTCGTGGGAGCTGGAGGTATGGTACCAGGACGAGTGGCTGGAGATTTTGGGGTGCGGGGTTACCCAGCAGCACATCCTCGACGACGCTGGGGTGCCTTCACAAATCGGGTGGGCGTTTGGGGTGGGGTTGGAGAGGATTGCGATGCTGCTTTTTCAGATACCGGATATTAGGTTGTTTTGGTCGAGGGATCAGAGGTTCTTGGGGCAGTTTGCCGGGGTGGGGGATGATCTGGGGAAGTTGAGGCCGTTTGTGGGGTTTAGTAAGCATCCGGCTTGTTATAAGGATGTGAGCTTTTGGCTGCCGGGGCATGGGGGGGCGGGGGCGGCGGGGGGAAGGGGGGGGGAGGGGGAGTGGCATGAGAATGACTTGATGGAGGTGGTGAGGGATGTGGCGGGGGATGTGGTGGAGGATGTGGTGCTGATGGATAGTTTTGTGCATCCGAAGACGGGGAGGAGGAGTGTGTGCTATCGGGTGAATTATAGGAGCTTGGAGAGGACGTTGACGAATGAGGAGACGAATGGGCTGCATGAGGGGGTGAAGAGGGAGATGGTGGGGAGGTTGGGGGTTGAGATTAGGTGATTACGGTGTTTTGGGGGAGGGGGATTGTTTACGGTCATGATAATGATGAAAACAACAGTTGAGGATGGTGATGTTTTGGGTGTGGGAGCTGTGGTGTTGATCTCAGGAGAGACTGTCTGTGTCGTTGATGCTCAGCCACCCGGACGCTTGGGTCCCGATTGCGCTTCTAAAACGTGGGGAAGGAGAAAGGTCGTGCATATGCGACCATGGTGTTACCTAACCTCTCCTACTCGAAATGTATATGAAAAATATCTAGTAGAAAGAAGAAACCGGACAAAACTAGATCCGGGTTCAACATCCTACCTAACCATGCAGTGGTGGTGAGAGTGTCATGCTGTGTAAGTCTAGTGCAAAAAGGTGGGGACTTGGTTTCCAGGAGCTCGGGTTGAGTTGGCTGGCAGAATAGTTTCTTGACTTCGGTATCACCTGCCTTTTGGGAGAATCTGGCGAATCCTGTTGGCACTGGTGAGATCTTGGGCATTTTCCTGGCATTCTGCCGGTTTTGCTTGGCTAAGGTGAGCTGCGGCATGTTGTCTGGGACCTGGCCTGGGTGGGCATAGCCATGGTGACGAACCAGATGAGTTGTCAGATCGCTCTTATTAGTCTTTTCAATATTGGACACAAGGTCCAAGTCCCCCCACGTATTGTTGTTCCTGCAGAATCTAGAAGTTGGGGAGGCTGGAATTACACTACACGTGGGAAGTGTCTGACGAACTGTGCCTTTGGTTTGCATGGCTGGCTACTGAGTGGGTGATCACCCACCGGCCACCGCATCGGTGATCGGCCCGCATTGAGCCTCTTAGTGTACGCAAGTCGTCTTGGGTCGCCGTGGGTTCGTTGTTGGCAGTGTTTGATGGTAAGCTTACGACTCGACACAGCAGAAATCTCCTTGCGCTAAGGTCAATAGGAATTAGGTATGATAGCTAGTGTTGCTTGCTGTGTCTAGCTTTGTGCCTTGCTTCCTTCCTGGGCTTCGTCGTAAGGAGGGATGAACACCACCTCGTGTTTGTTGTGGTATCCAAAAAGGCATGATCCCAGCAAACAAAGACAGAAAAGTTAAACCACAAGGCTTGGCATGGTTGTTTAACCTCCATTTCTCACATGTTTATCGGTCATAGATATGGCAAAGAGTCATGGCGCTGAAGACGGTGTAAAAGACATGGTCGATGCTGACGAGGTGGCGTGAGCCGGGCTGAGCAATGTCCCCATGGACAATAGGGGTATGATCAAATGCCTTGCTCAGGTGAAAAGACGACGTGTGTTGGTGTGGGCAGTGATGGTGGTGGTGGTGAGGGTTCTGGAATCAACAGGAAACTCAAACCGCCTCGCCGTAGCATGCCGCTGTCGCAGCCAGCAAGCCAAGTTGTAACAGACACCCGAGAATCAGACACGCGGGATCGGGAAAACTGAACCCTACAGACGGGTACTGCAAAAAATGCGATGCGATCTGAGTGGTCCATGTGCCGTTGTGGCTGTGCAAACAGGAAGCTCAGAAGAGTTGTTGAGAAGTCCCTCCACTGTTCCTCCGCTTGACAATGAGTGGCAAGGAAACGCTGCAGAGATTTCAGATTGCCAATTCGGCGGCAACTGGATACTCTGGGGTCCCAAGAAAACAGAGAGAGGCTTTGCATCGCGAGTAGGCAAGTAGCGAGAGGCAACATGCCCAAGTGTGCGCGGTCCAAAGCCACTGCGTACGGAGGCCCGGTGGGCATAGGCGGGTCACTGCTGGTCCCAATCTCCAGTTCGGCGGCTGAGCCATCCAACCGGGGGCTTCTGACGGCGGCATTGCTGCTCCCCCAGACACGCCAGCCAGGGCCCGTGATCTCTTTGTTTCACCGCATACACTTCTCTTTCCAGTCTTGAAGAGAGATATAAATCCCCGGCGCCACCCACCTGCCGCTGCATCAACAAGCTTGCCACTCCACAATTTACAGTGACACTGACCCTCTTACTTACATCATTTACCTCCATATCTGCGCTACATAAGCTTCGGGTTCGCAACTAAACTTCCGTCCCCGCACTTTACCTCAACAACAAACAACACTTTTTGTTTCCACAAAACACAGTCAAAGTCAAAATGCCTTCAATTCAGATACCCCAAGAGTCCGACCTCCTGTTCAGGCAATCACCCACCGCCGTGCCTTCTTCCCCAGACGGGCTCCTCCCCTCACCAAGCAGCATGTCCAGCTCCCCACGATCTGGCCGTTCCCGGGGCGCCTCTCTCAACCTCAAGCTCGACCTCTCCAACCTCCCACCCCTGGAGAAGCCTACCGCACCAACCAACACCCTCCTCATCACCGACCTCGACGCCGACTGCTTCCGCCCCGAGAACCTCGCCATCATCAAAGACGCCCTCAACAAGACGGCCCCAGTCCGCCACTTTTCTCCCTTGAAGTTCGCCTCCCGCATCCAGGTCGTCTTCTCGACCGAGCAAGAAGCCATCGCCGTCCGCAGAGAATGGGACGAGCGGGAAGTCATGGGCCGGCCCTGCCGCGTCTGTTTTGGTATGCAGATCAACCTCGAGACCATCAACAACAAGGAGGATCAGCACCTCGCCTTGCCCGATGCCGGCCGGTTGTTCTTCATCTCCCCTCCCCCATCTCCCCCCCACGGCTGGGAGTCGCGGACAGAGGATGCGCCTAATACAATGGTGCACGCGGAGGACTTGGCGGATGCGCTGGCGAAGCTGAGACACTCGAACGATCCCACCAGCGGGATGAATGCTACCCAACAGGGGGATATCAGCCCTGTCAGCCCTACGCAAGGCGGACAGCAGAGGACGAAGAGGAGCAGGAGTTCCACTCTGATCTTCCGGCCCCAGCCGGTGATTGGGAGAGGTGGGGACAGCCCGAATCTGCCGTGCGTGACGGTGGATGATTTGACGGATGAGGGGCTGGTGGATGATGATGCGGATGTTATGGATATCAGCCCGGTGAATATCACGGCGCCGAGACCGATCATGGCGCACACTGCTCGCCCGCCGGTTGAGTTGATGGAGCATTGATTTCTTTTAGCAGTTCTGGTTCTCATGATCCATGGCGTTTGTTTATCGGGAAAATGGAATCGGCTTGGCTGGCGTTTGGGTCTCTGCATATCCTTGGTGCATTTGCACAGACAGTATCACACACCATGGGAGCAGCATTGTTGTTCTGGGGGCATTGGTTGTTTGGGTTGCGAAAGATTAGATTGCTCTCTTCCGAGCCCGGTCTCAGGCGGGAAGAGGGAATGTGTATTAGCATTGAGAACAAGTAAACTAGTAGAAGTAATTGTTCATACTTTGAATATCTCTGGTATTCTATAAATGTTGTGTTTGTGAATTTTCCCATATGTGCTATATTGTATGGTATGTATAGCAAACGATGCCCCTATTTTGTACATCGTATTTCAATCCCTCCCGAACTCCAATCAAGAGGTATCCGACAGCAGTGTTTCACCAAGACATGTCTTTCCTTTTCTCATTCCATGAGAATGGTTCCGGATATCAGCGGTTTCGGGCCAGCCGTTACCCCAAACTGCGAACAGTCTTACACAGCCTACTTGACTAGTCTGTTTGGCAACAAACCGCTCTCACCGTGTCACCATCCCAACCACACCCCTACAAACCACCCGCACACTCAACCACGCCACCCACCCCACCACCGTCAACAACAACACCGCAGCCATCAAATTCCTCCACTCAGTCCACCGATTCCTAAACCCATCCCTTTTTTTGGCCTCCACATCCTCCCCAACCCCCTTCTCATCTCCCCCGATGGTATTGTCGCTGTTGCTGTCATTGTGAAGTTGCTTCCAAGAAGGAACATACCTAAACTCGAACCCCGCCTCCCTCCCCCCCGCCTCCCTCACCGTCATCTCCCTCATCATCCTCTTCAACCTCCCAATCTGTTTTTCTTCCCACGATTTGGGAAGGAGGTACTTTTTACCATAAGACACCCCCATGAAATACCCGCACTGCCCCGCCACCAAAACCAAATACCACCACTTTGGCCTCCCGATCCCCAGCGCCTTTGAAAGGGCCGGGCCATTAAGCCAGTACCCCTCCGCCCGCAAGAACTCGGCACTAGCGTACGTCGGGGGGGTCAGGGCAAGAGAGGTGATCATATTCTCCCCCAGCTGCTTCGAGATTTTCGAGGGATGGATTTCCGATACGATCAGTGACTCCAGCCAGATCTTCGCGGTGGAAATGTTTTCGAACGGGGCGGTGGGCGTGCCCAGTAGGTGGGCTATATACCGCCATAGCGCAAGATAATCTTCTTTTTCTTGTCTCGACAGGTAAATCCCTTGGCGAGGGAACCCGATGAAGAGGAGCATGGTGCTGAAGGCGGTGATGGTTCCGATACTGTCTAGATCGTTGCAGGGGATCCCGTTGGCGGAAATGTCGAACCAGGATGGTTTTTGGCGCGCCATGGTGAGGATTTTTCGGCGGACGGTGGCGTGGAGAAGGCGGACTTTGACGGTGGAGATGAAGCCTTTGCCGAGGGGGGGGGTTATGTCGGGGACGGAGGAGGTGATGTCGAGCACGTGCTGAAAGGTTTCCAAAAGGCGGCGGCGGGCGAAGCGGGGGGAGAAGCCGCCGGTGAGGGAGAGGGTGGTGGAGATGCGGGAGGAGCCGAAGCCGCCTAACAAGGCTTGGAAGGTGAGGCCGACGATGGAGGGGCCGAGGTAGCGGTAGATGATTTGCTGGCCGCGGGAGATTTGGGGGAGGGAGACCCAGGGGGGGGTGGTGGTGAGTTGGGTCCAGAGGGGGGAGAGGAGGGGGTCGTGGGGGTGGGATTGGAGGAGGGAGAAGAGGGTGGTGGCTTTGGTGTTGGGGCATTGTTGGGGTGGTGAGGTGTCTGTGTATGGCTCAGAACCTGGGTTCGACTGGGGTGGTGATGACTTGGAAGACCGAGACTCGGCAGCTATCTCGTCCAGGCGATCGAGAGCCTTGGAGGCAAGCTCATCGTAGGTGTAAATCAGGGGTTTGAGTTGCTCCGGCGTGTAGTGGTCTGATGTCCACTCAAACTCATAATCCCAGGCATTCACACGCCTCCCAGGCTCGAGGATATAAGGGGGCGGCATATTGGACCGGGAAGGTGGGACTCGAAGGAGTACCAATGCTGTGGTCTTGGAGAATAGGATCCAACTCCTTGGTTCGCCTAACGGTCATGGGATGGACCAGTATATATCCATCCCAGACGGGCAAAGACCTTACTTCTTGGGCATCTATCTGTGCCCTCGATAATGTAACTCTTCTTCGTACTTTGTACTCGCAAGACAGGCAACTGTGCTTGTCTGGCTCGATGTAAGTCCGAGAAGATCTGGTCTGCTCGCACCAACGAGAGGCGTGGAGAGGATACACAATCTAGAATACAACGCTCATCGCGAATCACAAACTTCTCTCTATTTTGCCGATGCGGCGTGCACTTACAGAGCTAGACCCTGGTAGGAGAAAAGGATTCATCAGGTTCCCCGAGCCACTCATGACGTGTGGTACATGCTATTCGCCACACAGGGTTGCAGCATGGCTCATACCGTACCGTGTGCGGGGACTGGTGATAGCACGGAACAGCAAGGCACAGTCGAATCTATAGGGTACCGGATATTCACATGCAGTGGCTTCGGCATGGGCTTCCAGGGGCATGGCTGGATCGAGCAATATATCCTTCACTGACACTCGACGAGTCGATGCGGCCAAGGCGGCTCGGACGAGGACGTGTCCGTTCTTGGGCACTCCCGGCGATTAGATGAGACTCTCCGCCTCGGTAGTACCTGCTCGTTACCATAAATCTCCCACCAATTTCTCACCACCTGGAAAATCCCATCAGACCGAAAGGAGTGTCGTTGTGGTTGAGTTGAGGTGGGACAGAAGCTCGGCAGGTACCTTGGTTGATGGTCGGGTGGGGCTGTAAGCGCTTGAGCACTGACCACTGCACTATCGCTGATAGCGATAACAACGGTTGCCGCTAAGCCCAGCGCGAACCTTTGCGTCCTGGAAATTTTTTGGAGTTTTGGACAGGCCGGGTCCAACACCGAAAAGTCAACAACCAACAACTACTCAGCCAACTCCTACCCAACTTCACCATGAATAGTTGTTGCCGTACAGCCGCCCTGAGGATATTTGTCAGAAACATCACACAGATCCACTTTCCGCCACCAACGAGCGCATATCGTGTTCCTCGGTACCACTCAACGTTTACTCGACTAGCCACTCTACAACGGACAACTGCCCTCAGTAGCACAAGAGACAGACTCTTACACACATCATGCCCTGAGGGAAAAGAAGATGGCGTCTGGCCTCCTCCAGAAGGACTGCCGGTATACCAAGAGCCTAGTCCGCCAAAGCTCGTACTGGAAGCAGCCAACGACGTAGGTGTCGAACCAACAGTGGCACAAGTAAGCGCAGAATCATCAACGCAGAGCGATTCAGCAATTGCGAAAGAACCTCGTGGAGCTCCACCAGGACCGTTATCGAAATGGGCGAAGAAGAAGCTGAAGAAGGCGCAAGAAGCTGCGGCGAGGGAACCAGACGGACAAGAGACGAGTGTTCCGGATAATATAGAAAGCGATACAACTGTGGGCATCGAGAAGGGGAACGACGAGGTACCACTAAATGATCCTCCCGTCGAAATCACCACAGGCGATGCACCCAAAGCACAGTCTATCGAACCGAAGGACAAGTCAGAAGCACTAAGGACCAGAATCCTTAAAAAGGAAAGCAAGGAGGCTAAAATCAAGAGGCTGAAGAAGGAAAGGCAGGAAAAGAGACGGAAGAAGCTGGAGATGATCGAGTCTGGAGAGCAAGGAGGCGTTACAATGGGCAAGGCCTCGATGAAGCGGGCCTTGCAGGAAAAGAAGCAGCTCGAACAGCAGGAGCAGGCCAAGGCGAAGGCGAAGGAGGAAGCGAAGGAGATGGCGCGGGAGGTGGCTCTGGCTGAAAAGTTGAAAAAAAAGGCCGAGGGAAAGGCAGCCCGCAAGGAGAGGAGGCGACAGGAATTTGAGGCGCAGGAGGAGGCGAAGATGAAGGCTGAGAAGGACGGAGAACTGGAGCCGTGGAGGATTCAGAAAAAGGTGCTGAAAGAAAAGTTCCCAGAAGGCTGGATGCCGCGCAAGAAGCTATCGCCAGATGCACTTGCCGGTATCAGGGCCTTGCATGCGCAGTTTCCCGAGCAATACTCCACCGCGAGACTCGCCCAGAAATTCGAAGTGTCCCCGGAGGCTGTCCGCAGAATCCTCAAATCGAATTGGACACCGGATGTTGAGGAGGAGGAAGAGCGTCAGGGGAGGTGGTTCAACCGTGGCAAGCGTGTTTGGGCTCGCTGGGCCGAGCTTGGAAAGAAGCCGCCTGCGAAATGGCGTGCGGAGGGTGTGGTGCGCGATCCTAAGTGGAATAGGGGTAGGAAGAGGAACAAGCTGGGAGACTTTTTGGGCTGAGGTGTGGCCACTGTAAGATCGAAAATGTACAACATGTATATATAATGATAAAAATGTCAACAACTGTTTGAGGACTCACAGATAGGACTCGGCCATCTCATGTACAGTATGTATGAAGGCATCTTGGTTCTTATCAGCAAGCCATCTGTGGTGTCAAGATGATAAAGCCAAGCTCCCTTTATACCCCGGACATTTGGATCAGCACAAGCCATCTCATTTCGCTCCATGCTGTGCCGGCCCAGCGCTACTGCAGTGTCGCGGCCTGTCACCGATGCCCCGTCTTTGACACGGCCAAACGGTTCGTGAGTGATGACATCGTGGGGGCTCATTTAAGGTTTAAGATGGCCGCCAGCAGCGATGGCACCATCTCCTCAGTGACCGTGTGCCCATCCACTGATAAGAGAGGGGGGAAACAAGGCTAGGCGATGTCGGACAGACACATCACTCTGCCGCTGCCAGCGACTCGCCAGGTAACATTGCATGATCTGCCTTTCCGAAAAGGAACTGCTCTTGTCCACGCGGAATGGTCACCCCCGGCTACCGGGACATTCCTGTGATTGGCGGGGAGTCCAGATGTTCAGCCCGATTCGGAAAGGGCTAGCCCAATTGGCCAATTGACATGCCGGGCACCACAGCGCTAAAAACAAGGTAGCAAGCACGGGCCACATCAAGCCCCTGCCCTCCCACTCTCCCAGCCCTCCCCTGCAAAGGCAAATGGTGGGTGCTGTACCTGACCAGACCCGACTTTTCGCTCAACAGAGGAAAGGCCCTGGCTGGAAGAGCCCAGTTGAGCTCCAGATGCGTTTTGGTGATTTTTTCCCCTTCTTCAGGTTCCCAAGCAAAGCAAAGCAAATGCTGGACGTCGCTCCATCGCCCTGACCGACGAGACCTGCCCGAGACAATTGACTTTGTCTCGTTGCACCGCCGGTCAATGTCACTGTAAGCTCTCTTGCATTCCATCCCGACCGCCGTCCGATCTCCATTTTCTCCAAACCTGCTTTCTGACCAAGGTCGACTCGGACGCCTCTGCAGCCTTCAGTCCGAAGATAGGCTCGCCATTCTGTCATCACTCGTTTAGAACAAACAGCCAGCCCAACTGCTGCCCACCCGCACCACACACACCACCAGCCTCCGCTGTTTCCACACACGTTACACACGGTACCTTCTACCTACAGAGTACACCGACTCTCTTCTTTCGCCCATATCTCCGACTCGTGCAGATGTTTCTTACACTCTAGCTAAAACGTCTCTCCGGTCTCCTTTTGTTCATCCCAACTCGGTCCATCGTCGTAGGCCAGTCTAGTACATGGCTATGAGCGATGGCATCCACTCCCTCGAGCCGGCTTAAGCTCACGCCCAACAACTCTCCATTTCTCACCCGACCTTCGCGCTCCCCCATCCGGCCCCGAGGCTTCTGCGAACCCGGCCTGTCTCTCCGACGTGTGATAGGTACTACCTGCAGCTCCCCGACCGGTTTTGATACCGTCCACTCATCGTTCGCCTATATTGCTGGCGGCGCCGTGGTGGTTGTGGACGTATCTGGCGAGCATTATTCTCAACGATTCTACCGGGCTAGACCCTCTGCTGTGCCCGTATTTTCTGTGTCTCCAGTTTCGAACTCGGCCTCTACGCCAAACAGTACACCAAAAGCCAATGATAGTAGGAACCGGGCGGCGCCGTCCCCACGAGAGGGCACATTTGGCGGCTCAGACTGGCTAGACTCGCCAACCTCGAAGACGTGGACGAGCCGAGAGCGTATCAAGGCGGCAACTTGCCTGGCCCTTAGTAGAGATGGAAGATATCTCGCCGTGGGCGAGACGGGCTATGCACCGCGGGTGCTCATATTCAACCTTCAGGACGTCTCTTCGGACACACCACTGGTCTCTATTAGCGAACACACATTTGGCGTCAAGGCCGTGGCATGGTCCCCAGACACCAAATTTCTGGCCTCCTTAGGGGCCGCCAACGACGGCTTTCTTTATCTATGGAAAATCGACCCCCGCACAGGTGCGGCAAAATTATTTCAACAAAACCGGTGTACTTCCCATGTCAAGGGGATGTTCTGGTTGGGTAACAACCTGATTACGTTGGGGGTTCGTCACGTAAAGGTGTGGAGGGTCGACGAAGCTTCAAATATGACTCCAGTCAAGCCAAAGTTTGGCGGAGACCAGTCTGCTCAGGCTGCTCAGCAAGCACAAAAGCCTCTTGCCGGGAGAAACATTCTTCTGGGGTCTATGCTGGACGCCACATTCGTCTGCGCCCTCGCTGTGAACGAGGAAAAGGCCATCATCTGCTCGGAAACGGGCGGTGTGTGCCTGCTTGACGACACCAATAAACAAATGAAACTAGTCAAGGTGCTAGATCTTGGCTTCAATATTAGCTGCATATCCAGCCGGGGCGGAAACGTGTATGTGGGCGGAAAGGAGGACGGTGATTTCGCCCTCGTTAGTCTTGAGGGAATTATGAATGGCACGCCGGACCCAACACTTCGGAGCTCGCAAACCCCCGAAGGCCTCACGGCGATGGGTTTCTTGGCGGAGAATTTGGTCACTGTGAACAGCAAGCAGTCGATTGATGTTTGGAGCCCAGATCACATGCCCGGGACAGTGGCAGACGACTCCAAACACATACCCATTCCAGGTCCTGGCGATCCTATTGTTGGTACCCAGCGGCTTTCTGCGTCGAATAAACTCGGCGCTGCTTTTTTCACTTGGTCCGGATTCGGACGAGTCAATATCTGGGAGATGGAGGGCATGATCAAAACGGCCTTTGACATTCCCATTGAACAGATCGACATGGGCAACGATGTCGAACCTAACCAGGTTGTTGTGGTAAGAGCCACGAGCGATGGCAGCCTCTTCGTTGCTGGCGACAAACTGGGTGTTCTCCGAGTCGTGGACTCTTCGACGGGAGAGTGCGTGCTAGAGACCAAGGCTCACTCGTCCGACTGCCAGGACATCACCATTCACGAGGGCAAGTCAAAAACTCTCATGGCTTCTTGCGGGAGAGACCGAACAGTTCAGCTGTTTCAACGGCTTGGCGCAGGGGCTTTTGAGCATTTCCAGACACTGGAGTTCACTGCCAAGGTGGTGCAGGTGCTCATCCCTACCGAGGATAAGCTTATGACATGCTCATTGGATCGGACAATCCAGATTCATGATTTGGTTGCCAAGGAGGGGGAACCTGATGTTATGGCTGCCATTTCCTCCAAAGTCATTTCTCTGAAGGCTTCGCCGTCGTCAATGACGGTGACGCCTGATGAAAAGGCAATTTACGTTGCCTTGTTGGATCGATCAGTTTGCCACTTCGATACTACAGGGCGGCTTCTTGGCTCGTTCAAGTGCAACGATGAGGCCGGGCTTGAGTCTGTTGTTTTGGAGTCTTTGACATATGGTCAGCTCGGGAATGGCGAGCTTTCATTTTTGCTGGGCATCTCAAACACGGACAAGTCGGTGCGGATATACGACGCTCAGTCTGGATTA
This sequence comes from Triangularia verruculosa, assembly GCA_033296885.1. Classification (NCBI taxonomy): domain Eukaryota; kingdom Fungi; phylum Ascomycota; class Sordariomycetes; order Sordariales; family Podosporaceae; genus Triangularia; species Triangularia verruculosa. The sequence continues at coordinate 9,579 of MU864084.1, read as the reverse complement.
TTTTTGGACCGAGAATGGGGTCACACCGAGGCCATCAACGGTGCCGTGCTGATAGATGGCGACGAAGGCGGGAAGAGAGTTGTCAGTGTGGGTGAGGATGGGACCATCATGATCTGGACTCTTGACTTTCAAGATCCAGCTGTGGGTGGGTCACGAACTCGCGACCCATCCCCCGACAAGAACATCTCGACATCGACCCGGCCACCTTTACGAAAGGTTCTGTCCAAAGCAGAATTGGCCGAGTTTCAACGACCAACAACGTCCTCTGGCGGGCGTAGATCACCACCCCGTGCTTCACATAGGCGGACTAGTAAGTTCCATGTGACGACAAACACGGCGAGGACACCCAACACGGAGAAGCAACAGCTCAGCCCAGGGAGTGCGATGGCGGAAGGTACTCCCTCTCGACGAGCCTCCTCAGGGGGCAGCAGGTCGGACAGCCCCCCGCCGCCCGAAAGCCCCAAGAACAGGGCGCGAATGCACCGCCGGCCGTCTCTGCCAGCGCTTAACATGACGCCAACGGCGAGCATCAAGTCCAAGAAGAAGTCGAACCAAAACATGCGAAGCGGATATGGTTTCGGCAGCCTCAGCATGGCAACCGAGCAGACGTGTCGCCAACTGCGCGCCTACCGCAAGAAGCTCAACTCGAGCGACTCTATCAATAGTGACATCTTGGCCGAACTCGACGCCGAACTCCGGCTCACGGCGGCAGCGCTTGGGGAGCGGGCGATCAGGAGCAGGAGTAATCGCGAGGCGGACGAGCACAAACATGTGAGTGAGTCGATGCTGAGCGGCCTGCTGGACCAGTATAGTGAGCGATTGGTCAGCATGTTGGACGAGAAGCTGAGGCTGAGGTTGAGCGAGGAGGAGAAGGACGCGCTGGTGAGGGATAGGCCGAGAACGGCGGGGGAGGGGTCGTCGACTTCGGAGGGGAGTAGTAGTAGTACGGGAGGCACGTTTACGGATGCTGTGCTTTGTGAGGAGCCTGGGTCTGCGTGAAGAAAGTGATATTTGGGAAGATTTGGGGGAACAATGGTGGGCGGGCGGCGGCGGCGGCGAGATACCCTTTTGCATTTTTTTTTGACTTTGGCATATTATCATTTTATGCAGGCTGTCTTGATCAAGCTCATTTGTTTTCTTTGTGTTTTTTTTTTTTGTTATTGGATTCTTTTTTTTTTTTTTTTTTTTTTTTTTTGCTTATATAGCCGTCATTATCATTATTTTGGGCGCTTTTTTTATCTTTGACTACGCGTCTGGTTTTGTTTTTTGTGTTGAAGACATTTTTCTCGGTTGGTGAGGAAGGGTTTTTTTTTTACAAGAAGGGTCACTGTGGACATGAAATGTTCCACGATACAGATACTAAGGGCGTTTCTGGATGTTGGATGGGGGGACGGGAGGGCAAGAGGAAAGAAAGGGGAGTGGCTGATGTAAGACTTGGATTGGTGGAGGGGGGGGGATTGTATATATAGCTATTGCGATGGTTTTGGCACTTTGCGTGTTTACAAAGGGGAGAAGGGGGGGGGGGGTTGTGTTTGAGTATAGCTGGATAAGATAGGTAGTTGACTTTTTGGTGGTGAGGTAGGAGGTAGATGATGAATCAGATATCTTTGAGACCAAATTGGGTGCTGAATGGGAGGTTGTGATGGTGTATCCTGTGAGTGAAAGGGGAGATGGCGGAGAGGGGATGTGAGTGAGTTCCTTGAGGGTTTTTAACGGCCTTGAAGTCTGATTTATTTATGCAGGGAGTAAAACTAGACGGGTTTTTTATATCGGCGTTACTCATGGATGTTGAAGCGGCAGTGTCCGAGAGAGATAAGAGATAAAGAGTTATGGCGGGTTTGTATCTGGATAGATGTTGATTGTCGTCACTTGGACTTGTGCTTGCCCGCCTGTTGAAGCGCGGTAAGGTGTTAGGTAGATGACATCTCAACAGTTATGCCGTGGTGATTGAATGCATGTACATGTCTGGAAAAAAATGTCAAGGTCAAACAAAGAGCTCGCCTCGAGATGGGATTCGATAGGAATGATATGTCGAGTCCTCTGGCACCCGTTGCTTACATATCACTAGTCACTTCTCACATCCTCAATCATTGGCACCAGCTTTTGTCTATAAAACGATGGATTTTTTTGCTTCGTACACACTTTGTCACTCTCTCTCTCGAGGAAAAAAAAAGTGATCTAAACTGTCCTACCACCCTCTGACACGCTCCTCCCAAAATGCAAAAAAATCACCTTTTGTTCTCTAAAAAATGTTTCAAAAAAGTTCCTCATATTGTTACATAAAAAGTCCACCACCCTGAAAAAAAAAGTTGCCCACCAAAATGCTACCTTCCATTTCCCAAAATGAAAAACGCCGTCTCTCTCTCTTGTCCCAGTTGATGTTGTTGTTGTTGTTGTGTTGAAACCCTTCTTTGTGAATGTGGGGAAAAAAAAGTGTCCACCAATAATATCTCCTCAGGAGAAAAAATGGTCCAAAAAATGGTGATCTATGAACGAATGACACCATGCAATGTAAAAATGGGTGTCGGGTATAACGGCGAAGCGAAAGTAAAAGGGGGGTATGAGTCGAAGTGAAAAACGAAAGAAGGGTTTCCGTTGTTGACGAGTTCAGTTTACACAACCCAAGCCGAGTCTATCTCCAAAAAAAAACGTAGGAGAGCAAACTTAAGCAAGCTGGAGTCTGGAGCCTTGTCTCCACCTGAAGCTGCGGCGGGCAGCACGCTTGTTGAAGGCGATGTCGGTGCCCTCGCCCAGCTGGCAGGTGGTGCCGGCAGCCACGGGCTGGAGGACGGACCAGGTGCCGGAGGCGCAGCGCTGGAAGAAGTCGCCGAGGCAGTTCCAGGAGCCCTCATTCTCGCAAGCCTTGCCAGCTGGGTAGCCGAGGGGCTGGCCAGAACCGCCGGTGGGAACAGGGGCGGGAGCGGCAGTGGGGGTGTCGGCAGGGCGAGTGGAGACGATGAGAGTGGTGGGCTCAGGAGCCGGGGCCTCGACAGCGGCGGAAGAGGTGACGGGCTTGTTGGGGTTGGGGACAGTGATGAAGACACCGCCGGGAAGAGAGACGGGCTTGGTGGGTTCGGGGGCAGCAGTGGTGGGAGGAACGACTGGGGCCGGCTCAGTCGTAGGAGCGGGAGCATCACCACCGCCGTTGCCGGGGTTGGGAGCGGGAGCACCGGCGGGACCGCAGTTGCCGGAAGGGGGCCCGGTCTTGCCACCGTTGTTGACGACATCGGGACCGGGGTTGGGGTAGGCGACATCGGTACCCTCAGCGACATTGCAGCCGTTTGCGATGTTGGCGACGAAAAGAGCGGGGCGGGAGGTGAAGCCAACGGAAGCACGCTTCTCGACGGCAGCCTTGGGAGCCTCGATCTCACGCTTGGCGGCGCTCTTGCTGATGGTAATGGGGGCGCAGTTCATGTAGAACTCGCGATTGCCAATGTTGTTGTTCCAGCTCCAGGCCCAGATGGCCTCACCCTCGGGAGCATCGTCGGGAATGGTGAAGGGGTAGCTTGAGGCGAGGGGGCAGCCACCGATGATGGACTGGATCACGGTGAAAGTGGCACCCTTGTCGTAGCTCAAGCTGACCTGGCACGAACCACCACCGTGGTTGGCACCGCCGACAACCTTGAACTGGTACGAGCCACCGGGGCGGTAGGAAGCAGTGGGAGCGCCGGCAGCGGTACCGAGATCCGAGTGGTAGCCCTTGCAAGGGTAGTTGGCGCCATCGGCAGAGAGGGGAGCCGTGTTGGTGTAGTCAATGTTGGTGGCGTGGGGGTTGAACTTGGACCTGAAGGGGGCAGGTTCCTGGATCTCCATGTGGGCCGAAGCGAGCTGGGCGCCAGCCATGAGGAAGGCGATGGCGCCAGTAGCGAATCCGTTGGAGAACATGTTGATGGTTCTTGTTTTTTGTTTGCTGTTTGGCTGAGTTTGTAGTGATGCCGGATAGGCGAGTGATCGATTGGTCCTCTGAAGTTTTTCGTTTCAAGGAGTGAGAGTCAAGATGTCTCAGAAAAGTCTGGACCTTTTTTTTTAAATGTCAAAATTGAGCACTGCTCGGAGGCTGGTAATGAATGGGGGTTTTGTGGGTTGCTTGTGTCAATGAGGACAAAGCTATTGTGGTTGTGTGGTCGAGGCTATTGTTTGTCGAACAATAGGGAGTGTTGGTCACAAGTTGAAAGCACCGGGCTATCTCGTTGGTGAATATGCACAATAGACAAGGAAGCGAAAAAAAGAAGTCAATCGAAGCCCTTGACGGGGTGGTGATGGTCTGCTGAAGGAAAGTAAGAGGCGTGATGCCGTGGTGAGAGAAGGTCAGAATAAAAGGAAGATTTGGAAAAGAGGGAGGGCTCCCTTTATGTTTCTGTTCCACTCGATCATCCAGAGACGATTGGCCCCCATTCTGCCGTTTCGAACGCACACTGGGCAGACAAACGCCACTGGACGAACGACCTCGTCCCATCCCCCCCCCTGCTCCTGGCTTCGGGCCCCCCTGCTCCCCTGCTTGCTCCTCTGCTTGCTCCCCTGCTTGCTCCCCTTGGCTCCACCGCATTCACGTCCCCATCCCTGCTGGGCCGCTGCGGTCCAAGAAGATCCAAGCAGCAGGGTCAGAGTGGGGATCGGGATCCTCGAAGACGACTGAAGAGGGGACCGTCCACAGACTGCCGTGGACTGCGGCCTGTGGCCTGTGTTGCGCACCCTGTACGCATGACAGAGCAATATCCGTTCACAAGTCCATCAGAATCCAAAATTCCGTACGAAAAGCTCATTGTATCTCGGGCGCTCTCGGCTCTATCATGCTGGCAGTTCTGCTCGCTCCTGTTCACTTGACTTCAAACAGCACTCGCTGGGGCAATCACTGGCAGGGAGCAAAGCAGCAAAAGGATTGGCAGACAGGCGCGCGGGACAAATTCAGGATTGGGCCCAAAAGAAAGATGCAAAATTCAGGTACAAGTCCGTCCAGCCAGTGAGAGGCGCTGGTGTGACTAGCAACGTGCTGTAGCTGCCGCTGCCACTGGAACGCTGCCACCAGTCGCTCGATCCGTCGGTATTCGTCGGTGGGGCTGCAACCCAAAAGTGCCCGTCAGGGGCCAGCTGTCAGTTCATCCAATGGCTGGCCGAGGGTGCCTGAGCCCTGGTCTGGGCGCGATCCTGGGGAACCCGGTTGAAAGCGCCCGACTGGCCGACACACACAAACTTGAAACACAACCCCCTTTTGTTCGCTTCTTCTCGTGGAGATATGTTCACTTTGGGACGACGCCGACGAATTAATTGTCCCTTCAGTCTGCCTTGGTCAAGGCCTTCTGGAACTTTGCTCTACCACGAGAGCCCACGGTTTCACAGTTGAGCCATCACGAAGTGGCAAGTGGCCGCCAATCTTCAACAGGTTTTTACGGGACGAGTATACATTCGGGATTCACAACATTTGGCAAAATGGCGAGGAAACATCCCAAGTTGCAGGTTGCACATCAACCCCAAGTTTACCCGTACCGCATCCTACTTATTCCACGGAATAACAATAAAATAGACAACTGGGCCTCTCTATTGCTTGCTTTTCGCTTTTCGCCTGCTTTTTCTGGATTCTCGACTTTTTGATGGCATTCCAACCGCCCCTCCATGATTACGTATGCAGCAGCTCAACGGTCAACCGCAACGTCACGTCCAGCCAACCCCACCCGGCCTTTTTTGGCTGGCTGAGGACTCCCGCTATCCCGACAGCCAGGCGGGGACGTTGCCTTTTGGGGCGCCTGGCCAGCCTGTCCCAGCTCAGATCAAGCATCTCAGCCCTGATGATCGACGGCCGCCAGGCGCGCGGTCAATGCATTCACAGAAAGGGAAGCTTGTAGCATTCATCACGGTACACAAGAAAGACATACAGAACACCGGGCGGTGTGCCTACGGTACGTGCCCTGCGCAACCCCGAGGCGGCAACCGACAGGCGAAGCCGCCCTCCCCGGGCCCCTCCCTCTAGACCGAACCTGGCTCACCTGGCAAACCCACGCAAACTGACCAACAACTGACCACTCCACCACCTCATCCATCATGCACAACACCTGCTGCGGCGGGAAAACGGAGCTGTTGGTCGACACAAAGAGGTGGATGAGGCGCGGACCCCATTGGCGCTATGCCTTTCAGCTGCGTCAGCTGCGAAATCAGTTACGAGTGGCGATATCCTTTGCGATGGTTCCTGCATTGGCTCCATGCACAAGCACGCCTCTTAGCTCATCGCTCTCCCAGAGTCATCGGGAAACATTGAGACACAAACTCGGTACCGCTCAGGGGCTATCACAGTCCACCCCGACGGCTGCTGGAGGCTGATAACAGCAGAAGCACAAACAACTCCCCGATAATACCCCTCATCGCGAGAAGGAATGCGAGAAGAAAAAAGTCAGCAAAGGATCACGCAACCACCCGGCGGCAACGCCCGTGATAGGCAGGCCAGCCCAGGCCCGCCCCGGTGTAAAAACCGCATGTCCCTGTGGGTAAGAGGCAAAGACAGCAAAATCCTCCGGTAAGCGAATGGTGAAGGACGAGTTTGTCGGTCCTATACCATCCAACCACAAACAGCACAACAGGTCTATGTTGGCTATTTCGCGACTTGCGGAGCCCTACCGAACGTAACGTTTCTTCTCTGGTCCAGACCCAGGATTGAGCATTCCTCAGCGATGATCCCTTTGCCCCTCACTTATGTTCGTACATTTACAACAGCATCTAGACTTTGGTTTATTTATTGTCTTGTAACCCCGCCATTCCATAACATGAGAACTCAGCAACAATCATGTGAATCCAACAATTCTTCTTCAAGCCCGGGAGTCTGGAACGCAATCCATGTCGTGGATCATCCTTCACCTTCAAGGTGTGTGGTGCCGTCCCCCGCTCCGCGGCCCAGCCAGGTCACCCCTGAATCCTCTGTCCGAGACAGTGTCCCTCTCCCGCTCGCGAAGATCCGAGTCGTCTGTTTTGCATTGAACAACATCGGATCGCATAAACTTGCACATGTCAAGCAGAAACTGAAAAACAGTACACAGCCTCATTGATGGAGATTGGGGAGAAAACTAAATCACCAGCCTCTTTGGTACTGAATCATGATGCAATTACCTCAACATCATGATCCCTCGCTTCCAAGAGTTGAACAAGTGTGTAAGGGCCCTCTCCAGGCACCAGCCAACCACCTCAGTGAAGAAAAGGGATGATAATGCCAACCTCTCAATTGAGAATTCAAAAAGCTTTTCATCAGTGGACAAGTTCAAGAGGAGAACGAAAATATCGGATGCTGGTCAGTAATAGATCGCAAGATCAGATCTACAAGATCTTATGGACAGCAGCCTTTACAACTTTCCGACGCTCCTCATGGCCATGAGTTGGAAGGGAAACCAGGTACAATGACATTTCACATGATGCCAAATCATACATCTAACACTCTGTCCGATGTCATTGAATGCCGCCCAATGAGGTGCACATGCTGCCCACTCCTTCAACACCACGAACCCAACAACAAAACCATCACAAGCCCTAGAATCTTGCTTTCGCAGCCAGATCAAGCTCAAGATCTCAGATGAAAGGGGTCAATGATCTCCCAATGATTTCCCCCACCCCCTCTTCACATACCACCCACACCTTTTTCCCGCACGATCCTTTCATCCCAAACCTGAAACTTGTAAAGATGTGCACCTACCTATTTAGGCTCTTTTTCTCTCCTCTTTTCTTCGCACACTATAGTGTTGGGTCAAGATCTGGGTAACTTTTCGTGTGACTACCTACGGTAGGTGATTTACTTGCCTGGAAACACACATTTTTCTCCCAGAACATATTTCCCAGAATATTTTCGCTTGCATGTGTTGGGAGAGAAAAGGATGTATGTGGTCAGCAATATATCTGATGCTATTTTCCGCCTACCTACACACCATTCACGTGCGCCGAGGCGAGACATTTTGGGTAGGACTGAACCTAGGTACCAACCGACGTCTTGCGTCGCTACCAACAATGGTTACAGCTAGGGGATTTTTGTGTGTGTGTGTCGAGATGTGTCGTGTTGTGCTCCCCCCCCAGTTTCTGACAAAGACTTGGTGTGTGTGTGTGAGTACGGAGTGATGGGGACTGTCCAAGTTATGACGCCTGGAGGTTTTGGGCTTGTCTTCTGGGTCAGGTACCTATGACAACCTGGAAAGTAGGCCCGAGGACAGGGATTGAACGGGTCTCCGGATCATGTTGGTAATGGTTAACTTGGGGTGGGTAACTCATGACCAATGCTGCTGTCGTCATGACAGGACGGTGCTAGATAAAAACTGGAAAGATGGATGTAGAGGTGGTAAAAGCTGTGTGGAAGTCTTCGCAGTCACCTCTCTCTTTGGTTCGAAAGCAGGAGCTCCCCCAAGGGGCAGCTACATTATCCTCTTGACGGCGTATGAAGTGTATCCTGGATCATCACGCCTCCTCGCCCCTTCGACTCACAACTTTCACCCCCGATTCACCAATCCTCAACAGCCCATACTACACTACCACCCCTCCATCCTTCAGCTTCCGTCATCGTCATCTCCCTCCCCTCCTAGAACCGGTCTTCTTTACACCTACCTACCTCCCCACTCCAAAACTATCTCCAAACACATCATCAAGTCGGATCTTCTCCATCCTCAACCCTTCAACCATCCCCTGTCACTACATTCAACACTCACGATATCTCCATCAGACCAACCATCATGGGATACCATAGACGTAGGCTTATAGTCGTCTCCACCTCATCCCTAACTCCAACAATTCCTCGACACACTCTTCAGATACTCGAAGCCACGCAAGTTACAAGACATACCGAGCCCCGTTACATACCGCGAACTTGCCACAGCAAATACCAAACCACAAACCCATATACCCAGTAGGTCCTCAACCATCACCCCCCCAACAACAACCCCCAACCCCTTCTCGTCCAGAATGCACAACACAGTCTACTCAAAATAATCACCCCTTCCCGCCCCGATTCTCTCTCGTAGACGAAATCAAGAAACCTACCCCCCCCCCCACCCCCCGACACCACAAAAGCCAAAAGAGTCAACACCTCACACACCTCATCCATCTCGCCAAAAGTTCTAAAAGAAAAGATATATTTCCTAAAATCCTAGGTATATACCCCATCATCCCCCCAACCCCCAACCCTCAAACGCCTATAAAATGCCCTTTTCTCGTGCTGAAATTATATTTCTTTCTCAAATGAACCCGTTATTTTTCCACATGATGGTATGAATAATGAACGAAGTAGTGAAGTATAAAAAATGATATAACCCCCCTTTCCACCCCTATCTTCCATCAACATAACCAAAATCCCCAAAAAACAATTATAAACCCAAACTACAAACCGAAAAAAAAAGAAGCTTGGGGATATCATGCACCAACACAACAAACAGCATGCCAACAACAACAACAACAACAACAGAAAAAGAATGAATCATGCCCAAAAAATAAATATAATATCTTGTAAAAAACAGTTTTATAACCACTTTGGGGGGGGGGGGGGGGGGGGGGGGGGGGGGGGGGGGGGGGGGGGGGGGGGGGGGGGGGGGGGGGGGGGGGGGGGGGGGGGGGGGGGGGGGGGGG
>MU864083.1:0-33141 GCA_033296885.1 Triangularia verruculosa | reverse complement strand
CTCTCACCAAAATCGGGGTCCGGCAAGCCGTACTCTGGCTCATCTGCCCGCCCTGGCGTGCGGGGCCCTGCAAGGCACTCGGTGGGTATGTGGTAGAGGTCGAGTACGAACCCTACTACAGAGGACACAATTGGATTATAGAAGGCTAGCACTATAATTAAAGAAGGTTACCACCTATATTCTCTGTTATACAGTACCTATAAGGTACTATACAGTACCTATAAGGTACTGTAGCCCAGTACCCCAGCAGTGAGCTTCAGGTATCGTGTGTGATAATTCCGCTGCACTGCAAGCACTATAAGTATGTACCGTTACAGGGCCCTTAGGCCTGTATATGGGTCATACCTATTTCAATATTAATATAGCTCCTTTAATATTAATATAGCTACTTTTTATTTATAGTAAGGATGATCCTATAATATAGGGCTTTTTATAATAATTTTAATATATAACTTATCTATCTAGTTAAAAGAGTAGAATTAGGCAGTTAACTATCATGTATTTTGGGAATACATTCTCTATATATACCTTATTAGCACTAGAATCCCGAAATTTATTTTTCCTGCCCCATTTTTATTTTCAAGTTTTATTTTCTGTTAGCGCTTATGCGCCTAAGGCCATTAGAAGATAGGGGGGAGTGAATGTAAAAATAGGAAGAGAAATCTTCCTCAATTTTTGGCAGTATGTCTTCCAGAATCAGCATTAGATTTCCCTCGAACTGATAGTCTAGGTGTTGTTCCACAGAAAGTGAGGTAACCTTCCAAGTTCGATGAGGGTAAGACTTCTCTTTCTTTACTCGACACTTTGAATGCTGAGCATCTTCTCGGATGGGGAGCAGCAGCGTCGGGGCGGCCCGCCGGCCACTGATGCGTTGTCATAATGCATGCAACAGGCCAATAGGTATTTTTGAAGTTAGTTGTTAGCAATGACAGCTGAAAACGTGGGAGCGGACAGATTAGGGACTCTTGCAGATACGGGAGAGTCGAGGCAGTCTTGGCAGGTAAGACTGAGACATGGACCCTTGACGATGAAGGCGCAGATCGGATCTTATTCATCTCCTTTTGGTCTATTGGCCTATCTTTGGCTTCCCGCCTCCACCAGATGCGCACCCCCACGAGCTGATGAATTTTAGTTCGAGGATTCGTTGTCCGCCCACTTTTAGTTTCCGAAATCGTCAAATAGGTAAGTGTCTTATGCGGCCAGTTCAGTCGCATCACTTCTTGCCCGGGGTATGGAACTTTCCCCTGTGTCACCTCAACCATTCGAGGGCATTCCGAGGCCTGCTAGTGCCTTAGCATGAAGCTAACGCTATTCATACCGAGTTGCAGCGGTAGGACATGCTAAGAATCAAATTCTCAAGTCCATGGAGAATGAAAAGCACCAAATACAATTTGGTTCGGGCGGAGACCATCATCCACTCAAACACTCACCATATCTAGGACCAGAAACGGAGGATAACAATGCTGACAACGCTGCCCTTAGCAACCAAGTCTCAGGGCGTGTGGCGCAATTGGTAGCGCGTTCGCTTTGCATGCGAAAGGTCTTGGGTTCGATTCCCAACTCGTCCATCTACCTCTAATGTGGAAACATCAAGATCACATCAGTTTCTTTTTAATTACTATCTATCCTCTTGCAGCCAGCTTTTACTACAGTCGAGCTTGTGAAGCTCTAAATCTTTTTCTTACCCCACAAAGAAAATGAGTTCAAGTCATCGACACTATAAGTCAGGTGAAGTATCAACCAGTGTTCTTATTTTGTCCGCGACGCGCCGACTGAGTCTACTCCTCCTCTCCATCTCCATCCTCACTTCCATCTTCACCTTCACTCCCCTCTTCATCTCCCTCCTCCTCCTCCTCTCCCTTCCACACAAACCCCCTCCCCGGCCCACCAAAATTCGTCTCAAACTGCACCAACCCGCTGAACCCAACAATCGGGAACAGCCTCCCCGAAACAGCCCCATCCTCATCATCATACACCCCAACCTTGACACCATTCTTCGTCGCCCACATCTTCCTCGCCCCCAAGTCAACACCGACACCAATGGTATCGCCCACCTCTCCAAACGGCGCGTAAAACTCGCTCCCTGACCCATCAGACGCGTAAATCTCCCCCGCTCGAGAGTTATACGCCCAGGATCTCACCTCCGGATTGGGATCATCTTCTTTCACAGCATCACCAGGGAATCTCACTCCCGCTCCACCGACAGAGCTGAATCCCAGTGCCACCAACGCTCGCGGAGGTGTGGTGGGGGCGTTGAACATGGGCTCTGGCTCTGGCGCTGGGGGAGGTGGTCGGATGGTGATTTCGTAGTAATATCTTTCCAACCCTGGAGGAAGGGGCTTGTCGGCCGAAATGGAAACCTTTTTGCCTGTTGCATGCTGGATGGTGATTCCATCTTCTTGTACGGCTTTGGCGCCGAGGGCGGTTGCGCCAGGAAGAGAGGTTGACCACCTCGAGGGAAGGTTCTCGACCCAAGTGCTTTGCTGTTGGAGAAATTCCTCTGCTTCTTCGCTGCCTGAGTTACGGACGAGCTCGATTGGCCGCCAGCCGTGTTTATCCGGGCGGCTGAAGTCTGCGTTGAGGGACCGGAGCTGTCTGAGAAGTTTGATGCTGCCGTTGGCGGCGGAGGTGGCGATGAGTTCGGGGTCTTGGATGGCGGCGGTGGGGTTGGCGGAAATGAGCAGGGAGATGGTGTCTTCGAGAGTGGTGGTGTTGGTCACAGCCCATTGCTCGTATGCGACGACGAGAGGGGTGCGGGATCTGGAGTCTTGGATGGAGGCGTCGGCTTTCGCTTCAAGAAGGAGACGGACGCACTCGATGTGGCCTCCTAGAGCGGCGCGGTGGAGGGCTGCCATGCCCTTCTTGGCGTCTTTTGCATCGATGGCGAGAGCGGCGGCGTCATCGCGCTCGGCAGAGACTTGGATCAACTTCGAGACAATGTCGTCGAATCCACGAGATGCTGCTTGCCGAAGCGCTGTTCTGCCGCTGCGACCCGACTTGTTGATATCCGCCAACGAGACCTCGCGCTGTACCAGCACATCCAGCATCAGGGAAGATGTCTTGTGGTTTCCTTCGTTCTTTCCAAGCAGGGCCATAAAGAAGGGTGTCCAGCCGTGGACATCGACAATATTCACATCACAGCCGTGATCAATAAGCAGCTGTGCAATCTCCGTGGCTCCTCTCCGGCACGCCAAGTGCAAAGAGGTTCTCTGGAGGGTGTCGATCACGTTGGGATTGGCTTTGTGCTCAAGAAGCAGGCGGGCAGCGCCAATGTGCCAGCTGGCAATAGCTTCTTGCAGAGCCGTAGTCCCCTGAATATCTGTGTCATCAATCTCGACAACGCCCTCGCGAAGCAGGATTTCCATATTCTTGACCTGACCGTGTGTGGCAAGCATCTGGAGAGGGCGAGCTGATGTGAGGTTCTCAGCGTTGATGTCGGCCTTGTGTTTGATGAATGCAAGCAGCAGATCTTGTGGCGCCTCCTCCCTAAATGCTAGCAATAAATGCAGAGGTGTAAACCCGAAAGTGGCTTCAGTTGCATTAATGTCCGCGCCATGCTCCAACAGGAGATCCAACACAGCTGGGTCATTGCCGTCTTTGGCGAAGAGATGCAGCGGCTTCCAGTCATGTGGATCGGTTCCAATACCAGGATCGGCGCCATGTTGAAGGAACAGCTGGATACCCTCAAGCTGCTGGTCGTGCCTGATCCAGTAGAGAAAGGCCGTGACGCCCCACTTGCTCTTGGAGTTTGGATCTGCACCCTTTTCCAGCAATAACTTGATCATCTCGAGCCTGTTCCCAGCTGAGGCTGCTGCTTGGATTGGGGTGAAACCATTGCATACCTCGTTGACATCGCTGCCACTGTCAAGCAAACGTTGGGCCCAGCCCGTCAGTCCAAGATGGGCGGCAACATGCAACGGCTTGTGGGAACCGCTGGCGAGAGTGTACTGGCGTTCCTCCGGGGGTTTAGACACGGGAAGGCTTGTCTGCCAAGCAAAGAAGAGCTCGGTGTTGGAGGAAAAGGCGTCAAGCTCTGCCATCAACTGTGTCCATGGGCTGCTATCCGCCCTCTCCCCCGGCGACAGCAACTCCTCGGCTTTGCGAACATGGTATGCCCAGTTGAGGAGCTCGTACCGCATATGCTGCGTTGGTTCATCTTCAGAGTCGGAATGACTGTCTTCCACATCATCCTTACTCCAGTCTTCAACGTCAAAGAAATTAGGATCAAAGACGTCTTCTTCGTCTTCCGAATTCTCTTGCGGAAGCTGCATTTTCTCAGTGAGCATGTGTGTTGGGGGCAAAACCTCGAGCTGCCAGTCGCGAACCTTGGACTTCGGAATACTGACCAATCCAGTTCGCTTCTGGAAGAGGGAATTGTTCAGGTTTCGTAGACAGGATAGAGCCAGCTGCAAGTGCCCTTCCTGAACGTCCACCTTCAGCGCCTTGTGCATTGTTTCGGTGACTTTGCACTTGTTGCAGAAGCTTGCAGAAGTTTTCTCGTCGTCGGCCTCGGAGGAGTTCTTGTTTGAGCTGCAGAAGTAATCTTCGATATCGTCAAGCTCTCCCAGGGGTGCTTGAAGTATGTACCTGCCGTCGATGAAGCTGAGTTTGAGAATACCCTCAGTCGCCTGCAGGAGCTGTTCTTTCTCGAGGCTGGAAATATTCTCGAAGCCAACGTCATCGTCAGCCTCGTCGCCAGACGACTCCCCGGGAGACTGGGCGTATGTGCCTTGGAAGTCATCCATCACCTCCCGCGCTGAGATTTGGTTGTCCTTGGCAAGTGTGACCCAGGTAAGAGCAGTCCTAAGTAGACCAACATAGTTGGGCTTCAGACTGCGTAAGGCTTTGGAATAAATGTCACCCAAGCCACCTGGAAGCTCTTGGAGCCGTTTCGAGAGCGGGCGTTGGAAGGGCTCCTTCATGAATGGGATGGCAGTCTTGACAAGGTAAGCGAACTTGTTTTGTGCCTTCTCCAGGATAGCAGCCGTGGCTTCCTCGCGTTCCTTGGATGTGAGGCCTGGGATGTTGTCAAGCTCGCTGGCCAGGAACGCCCGGAGATCGTCGCTGTTGCGTTCGCCCACGTCAATCATCAGCCCATTGGGGAACTCTTCGTCATGCTCGTAGTCGTTTTGGAATATTGTAGGGGAGCTGCATCCCACGAGGATAAGAATGTGGTTCTTGACCAGTTCATCGGCTTGCCCGCGTAGAGCACGAAGCTCCCGCAAGAGTGCCCTCTGTTGTTCACCCTGGATGGTGGACTTGCTGATTCCATCAACAACGACCACAACATCTCTCTTCAGGAGGCGGATCAAGTTGCAGAAACCGTCAACGAACTCTGGGAACCCAGACATACGCTCCCTCTCGTGGGGCATGGCGTTTTGAAGGGCTGCTTTGGCAGTCTTGAAGACCGCACTGCAGCTCTCCAGAAGACTTGCGTTCTTTGTCTCGAGGGCCAACTCGTAAAGTTGAGAAAGAAGTGTGTGCAAGATGGTGTCGGATGTGATGGCCCGATCCTTGCCGTCCCTCGCATCCGGGTTGCATGTGACGTAGAGGTAAGCTGTATCTGGGTTCCAGCCATCTTCCGATTCCTCCTCGTCTTCATCCTGGCCAGGAAGGAACTGTCGGACAACAGACGCCACAACATACGACTTCCCGGTTCCTTCTTGGCCCGTGATACACAGCATCTCGCACTCATCTGAGTCTTCCCAGGTCTGGTAGTCTGGCTCGTCAAAGACCCACTTGCAAGTGCCCTCGGGCATTGCTACAAGCGCATCGATCGTGTCGCCCAAGACCCGTCGGCACCCTTCGAGAGGTTGAAGAGCTTCCTGATAAGCCCTGTAGTCATCGAGAGCAAAGTCCCACGGAGACTTGCGCTTGGTATTATTAGCCAGCTCGTCCATCCTCTGTGTGATCAAGTCGATTTTGTGATGGAAGCTCTCAAACTGCTTGATCGAGGACGCGATATCAGCCACCACTGTTGAGACACCCTCCAGTTGAGTAAGAGTCTTGTCTTGGAAAGCGCCTTGGCTGCCCTCGAGAATTTTCTTCTTGAGAGAAGCAATGGTGTCCTGCTTCTCTTCGAATTTGCTCTATTTGAAAGGTGTTAGCGGCCATAAACCCGTGACGGGTTGGTTCAGGTCGTACCTTGGAAGCGCCGAAGAAATCCTTGAGCCCGTGCTTGAGGCGAGCAAAAGAGCCAGCTGTGATGTGGCGCTTGACGGCAAAAGAGAAGTCCAGAACCGCAACGTAAGTCTCTGTCACGTCCTGGAAGAGCTTCTCCACCAGCGGGCTGGGCTTCCAGTCCTTCTTGCCCCGTTCATCATAAAGCCGATCGTAATGGCGAACGATGATCATGATCTCACTGATATCACTCAGTGCCGTACCAAAGAACTTGTACAGCTCATAGTTGCTATGGATGGCCGTCAGAGTCAGTTTGACGGCATACCATGCCAGTCCAACGCTCTCGGGTGCCCCTTCGGTAAGGTAGTCCCCCGCAGTGATGAAGTTGTCGATGTTTTCCATGATGTTGGTGATCCATGACTCTGGAATCTCGACATCGGCCGAGAGCTTCTTGCTGCCATACTTTTTGCCGGTAGCTGCCTGCAACTCCTGGGCGGCAATCTTGGTCTCCTCGGGAGTGGCATTTTCGCGGAGGAATTCCTTCAGAAGTTCGACTTCTTTGAGTTCGGTGTACCGCTCCTGCTTTGACTTCTTGAAGCGGTCAAAGGCTTCGTCGTACAGACTGCGGTGAGAATGTGGGCCCATATTGGCTGCTGTGGCGTTTGAGCAGAAAGGCTTCTGTGTGTGAGCAGGTTGTCGGCGACCAGACAATCAAGCTGTCCAGCTGGGATGAAGACAACTAAAAGTCTAGCAAAGCTTGGGTGAGAACTGGTTAGCTGTGCCATACAGATAGCCAGGATTGTTTGATCGTCTGTACCTAACATCGGCTTCCCAGGGGACAAACGCTGACGGAGATATCAAGGAGAGAGGTGCTTGGGTGTTGAATGAGGGGGAGAATGATGGTCATCTCCAGCGGGTAGTCCATGGTTATAGCTGCTGGGAAAGACTGGTCGTCAGATTTGAGTCTCCCAGGCCCCATATGTCCATCCATGCTGCATGGCCCCATGTTGATGACGCGAAAGAGGTGAAGCCGAAGAGTCGCATGGGTACAGCGGGGTAGCGGGCATTGTTCTGGGAGTCTTGGATCTGCAACCTGGAAGTGATGAAGATCGAGAAGGAGATTCGCTCCTTCGTTCCATCGAGGTCCACTGTAGCATGTCGTCGGGCAGTCACGCTAACGCCATGCCCTGTCCCAAGATATTAGATAAGCACCAGCTGAACAATCTGCGCCTGTGATTGGTCAATTGCGGGACCAGCGCCTTAAACTGCTGCCTTGACTCCGCACGTCAGATTTTGGTGTCACAAAGGGCATGGTTCGTTCTTTTCCCATTGGCTTCTTCTTGAGGTTACGATGCCTCTACAAGCTACACCCCGAGCGACTCACTCTCGTGGTACGCTGACCGCAGAACGGACCGCTCGGACGCACCGGAGCTGGCCCTGGAACAGCCAAAGAGACACGGATTCGGATCCAAACATTCGATCAATACGGAGGAGTCTAGGATCACTACTTCTCCTCGCGTGCCGATATCCGAGAGTACAAGGTTTTCTTGACAGATATGTTTGTGTGTATTTACATGGTTGTGGTACCTGATGCTGAGCTAACTTCGTAGGTAACCCAGAATTTCCCATTCCATCAGACCACTCCTCCCGTCTCATCATCTACTGCGACAAAAGCTGCACAATGGCGTTGTAATTGGCCTTGGCGTTGTAGTTGCTGTCGAACAGAAGAGGGTTACCCTGAGGTCTCCACGAATCCTGATCACGGACACCCCAGACGGTGATGGACCGGCACTTGGGCTCCTCCAAGCAGCCACGGGTAACGGCGACGTAGTCGTTGTTGTTGCTGTTCTGGATGTCGAGCTCGGTGACGGCAACCTCCTTGACGTTGGTGGCAGCGAGCACCTTGATGGTCTGGGCAAGACCGGCACCCCCGCCGGACTGGAGATGGCCCTGAGTACCGATGCCGTCGATGGGGATGCCCTGGGACAGCCACTTGTTGACGTTGGCAACCATGCCGCGGGTGACCTTGGCGTAGTTGGGCTGATCGAGGTTGTAGTCGTTGATGTAGAGCTTAGCTGAGGGGTCCGTCGCACGGGCGGCATCAAAGGCAATCTTGACGAAGCCCTCGCCGAGCACACGAGAGAAGACGCTGTTGCGGAGCGAGCCATCCTCGTTGAACATCTCGTTGATCACATCCTGTTCGACCCCATGTTAGCTCTTCGCTGTTGTTTCAGGAGACATCTCGAAATATGACATACCCAGTGGGCGATCTTGCCCTTGTAGCGGCCACCGACGGCGCTGATGTGGTCCTGGATCGCTTTTGTGAGCTGGTCACGGTTGTTGAGATTGTTGACCCAGCCGGCGAGCTGAGAGTGCCAGACGAAGGTGTGGCCACGGATGGTCTTGTTGCGCTCGGTGGCCCAATTGACGAGGTAGTCGGCCTGACCCCAGTTGTACTGGCCCTGGCGGGGGTTGATGCTCTCCCACTTCATGCTGTTCTCGGGGGTGACCTGACCAAAGTTGGCCTCGATGATGGCAGCGTTCTTGCCGGCCTGGAGACGGCCCTGGTCAGTGGCAGCGCCATAGAAGTCCTTGCCCTTGGCCTTGAAGAGCTTGTCGATGCTCTGGGAGGCTTGACGGTGCTCGATGGTGGGAGCTGCCGACACCAATGGTGCCAACAGAAGCATAAGATTGGCCTTCATCTTGACGGCGGTTGAGACTCGACTAGGATGACTGGTGTAGCGAAGCTGAGGAGCCGAGGAGCTGGGAAGGCCGACCCCTATATACTCTCAGACCTGATGTTGGTTGCCCAGTATTATCCAGTCATCCCCACACTGGGGTCACACTCTTCGGATTCGACATATTCTCTACCAACTACATGGTATCCTTCGGCCTTAGGGAACCTATGAAAATAAGTGGCCAAGACCGCATTTCTGTGCTGTCCTCGGCCAAGTATGCTCCATCGGTCTTGGGGAGGTACCTGACGATCACAGACCAGGCCCCTCGATCTTCACCCACGCCTTCCCCTTTTGCATGCAACCAGGGTTTCCTTCCGCAACAGGACAGCAGAAACCCCCGAATTCAGTCGTCTTTTGCGGGGCCCCACGACTGCAATGCAACACGATCTTGTCGGACATTTTGCTTTGCCTTTCTCCAAAACTTCCCATCTTTTAGCCGCCTTTGCTGAACGGGACGGATAAAGGGGGGTTGCGGTTGGCCAGGGTGCGTAACGGGTAGCCTTTGAGTTGCCTTTTTGCCATATTTCAGAGCAATATGTGTTCCCTGCTCGACCGTGGACTCCAGGACCCCGTGCCATCTACAAGATGCGCGCGAATGACGCTCCCCAGAAAATCCACGGCCGCTCCCCATTGGTGGCAAAATGCGGCGAAAGCCACGCGAACGACATCTGCCGGATAGCGCGCCTCCGCGACAGTCAATCATCTCGACGAGTTGCTGGGCAGTAATGTGACAAGCAGCGGTTAAGTGTTGGTTTGTTGCCCACCTCACCCAGAGATGCAGTTCGTGCGCGTGGGCTTATAGTTCATTTGACAAGCCCGCATTCCCGTTTCTCCAACACCCAACGACGTTCGTTTTGGCCTCTGTCATATAACCGCCCAATATCCCAAACGATCCCGATGCACCGGGATGCAACGAGGCGAGAATCTCATGGGGGTCAGCTGAGGGGAAGGGAATATAGGATGCTATTTTCTCTTGCTGTGATGTACAGACAGTTGCTGCCCAGGAAAAATCGGGCGACTTCAGGGGGAAGCACTCAATGAGACGGGAGTTCAATCTAAACAAAGAGAAAAGTAATCTCCAACTGAGCGGGTATCTCGTGTGCTAAAAGTAGAGTCGGTGCCGATTTCCCGGGCGTTTTCAATAAGTCGGTCATACCAGCTACCATTGCTTACTACCTACCTTAGCGATCTTACCTACGCTCTACTTGATGGTATAGAGACTATGAAACCAGCCTAACTGACAGTAAGGCAGCTATTTAAGCAACCTAGGGTTAAGGACTCTCACTGAGCGTGGATAGAGAAGAATATTTAAGACAGCTTCTTTAACCTCTCCCAGCTAGCTTCAAGTTGTTAGCAAACATGGTTCTTCAGGTTGGCAGCATACAAGGAGTACAGCCGCACAAGGGGAGGTCCTGTAATACTACCCAAGCCCACGATTCAGATCACAGCGCTTGGATAATTTGCCACGCGTTAGACATAACGCCTTGAGCAAGTGAATATCTCAACAGTCAGCAACTTTTGCCAGGGTTGTACGATAGCACTCAACGTCACTGCAATATGAGGGGACTACCCCAATGTCTATTCCCCAGGGATGTACTAATCGCATCCTGTCTAGGTACATAGGTAGGTAACCGCCCCAATCGGCTCCCAAAGCTGGTCAATGAAGCGCTAGCTAAAGGGTTTAATAGTGACAGCCTTCTAACATATCATCTTGTCAAAACGAGACTTGACGTTCGAGAATGTCTTACAACGGAGGAAGAACCATTCGCCTCACATGCGAAAATGAAACACATGACGAGTATCTATCGCGCCCAGCGGAACTACCTTCGTCTAGGTAGCTCGAGCCCATAGAGATCCTCCATTTTCACGCCCGATCTCTATATTAATCTTAGAAGAAAAAAAAGATTGCTCTATAGGCGAGGTAGAGAAAATCATGTTTACCTACCTTACGTATGTACATACACTCTCATATTAGGAACTATACTCGACGCTGAGACTCATACCTAATTAGCCTCGTTCAATGACCAGTCAAATGCTTGTACCTAAAATGGAATTATGCTTCCGAACCTGTGCACTCTGTTGAGTGGTCTCGCTAGAACGGCTCTTTTTCCTTGATAATGACCAACATCTGTCAGGAGCAGGTCTAGGGCATCATGCATGGTTTCGATGTTTGATTTATCGACGGTGTTAACGAAGGACGTAGGGGTGGCTAGGTACACTACTGAGGCAGCCAAGCCAACATGGCCAACGAGGCTTTGCTGACTGGTTCCACGAAATAAGATGCAATGTAACTCGCTCGCAGTGCTAAAGCCCAGCTGACCAAAATGGAATCGTGGCTGTGCTAAAGGTTGCGATAAGTTGAGACAGACACTTGTAAAGAGAACTTGATCTTTCAAATCCCTATCTGAGCTCCGACAAGCCCGAAAGGCAGCCTTCAGCAAACACATAAACTTTGCTTTCACGTTGCGAAAACCCAGGTAATTAATTCTTTCGGCCATACCCCTCGGATACTTGGAGATGTCATCTCAACTACGCCAACGACAAGTTTCGAAATGGCCGCCTTGGACTGTATCTGATGGTAAGTCGAGTTCCCCCGGCCGGTACAAACTAGGTACTTACTAGGTATTTATTATCGCTCAATGAACTCGCAGACTCTTCCAAAATTCTCGGTGCAGAGCTCATGCACGGCCTGCAGAAGCTCGCCATAAGCTTCGACAGCATAACAACCATGGTGACAACACAACTCAAACTTGACCCAGGCGCCACAACAAAGTACAGCTTCCGACCAAAACCGGTGACCCCCAAAACCATGTCCCGGACCGTACCATCTCAAGAAGGCAACCTTCACAAGCAAGTCATATTGCTGCCACGCGGGAATGCTACGTTGTACGATGTCATCAGATCACTCCGCAACACGGCCTGTATTCGGACGTGGAACCTCGCGTTCAACACGATCGTCGAGACGAGACCAAACAACACCACCCCGATCAAACCCGGGAGTGATTTTCGGCCGGTAGTGTCGACTTGGATCAGACGGGTAAGAGAATATAAAGAGGAGGCTTGGGCGCTGTACCTGGATGTGCGCAAAGACGAGGCGACGGCTGCGTTGGAATTAAGGAAGGATGTTGAGTGGGCGATACAGGCGAGATTTGACTCTTTAAACTGGGGATTTTCCGAGCTGGCGAGGTTGAGGCCGCATTTTGCGAGAAGACAGGAGCAGATTGCTTGGGTGAAGGCTGTTGGTGTAAGTAAAAAAAGATCAAAGAGGCCTCGGTACCTACCTAATCTCGAAATAGGGGGTAAAGAGTATCAAAAGTGGCAGGAAGATCAAGTTCGTCTGCTGATATCTCGATTCCTGAGGTCTCTAGTACAAGCATCGGCAGCACGACGCCCGCGACGGTAAGCTTTTTCGCATATTTAATCAGCCGTCATCCATCCTAACACTAATCTGTTCTAACACGCCCACTTCCATTGTAGTCTCCCATTGAGACCACCACCACCACCACCACCACCACATCAACCCTCCCCACCCTAACTGCCATTGTCCCCATCATCACCCTCCTCGCCGCCCTCCTCCTCATCCCAGCATGGTATTACAGCCCGACACAACCCGGCTCAACCGAAAACGTCGACTTCTGGGTCACAGTACAAAGCACGGCCATGCAGCTACTAGGCCTTTTCACGGCCACATACCCCGTCTACTACAACCGTCCATCAAAACCTCAACACGCTGCCTGGAATTGGTCCATCATCTTCACCATAATTGGAGCCTTGAGCTGAGTCGCGGCGGTTCCTGCGTATCTGTATCTCCCGACGTTCTGGAGCGGGCTGTTTGGGTTTGTGGGAGCGGCGGCGCAGGCGTATTTGGGGGTGCAGATTTGTTTGCTTGTCTCTTGTTCTCCTGGACGTCATCATGAGAAGGTGGATTGATGAGATAGGAACATTCAGATGGATGGATAGGTAGTGAGGGTTGACAACAGTCAAGCCATGGTGAGACTCGGTGCCCGGACAACGGGAACGGGCGGCCTCGGCCGATAGCATGAAAAAGGATTGCACGGGGGAAGGGCAATGACGAAATAACCACACAGCAGCAGAGGTATATCGAACCGATTTCTATGAAGATCAGTCGAGACCTTGGGTAGTGCTTTACCGGCACCTCGTCATGTGAGCACGAAATCTCACCACAAGATGCAGATCTTATAAGTGCCACCATTATCTCCTTTTCCTTGCGGCGGCGTGGTTGTCAAGTGAACGACATCTACTCGGTAATCGGAGCGGGAGACAGATGCGTGGGTGGTGGGCTGCGTCAGCCCTGTTGGTCGGGACGTGGGAACTGTGTCACCCGCGCCACCTCCAGGGTTGCTGACCGCCCAAAAAGACTTCAGACGACCCCAAAAGGAAGGCTTCCAGTGCCCGTTGACTGATGGAGTTGTCATCATTGTCAATGCTATTCTGCGTTTTGTTTCTTGCATGCGAGAAGGGCCCGTGCGGCATTTGGAGGGAGTTGGTGAGATGCTGGAAAATCATGCGTGATACAAACCAGCCCGCTGTTGGATGCTCAACTCCTAGACTCATGACGACACTGGAAACACTTACAAGTATCTACTCGGAGATGGAAATAGGACCAGAGGTCAAGAAAGATGAATCCACAACAAAACGTCTGTGTGCTCGGGCCTGGACCGGATCGCCAACGCCCAGACCATTAGGGGAGCATGAGGGGCATCGGCAAGGAGATGCCGGAGGGGCAATGAAACATCCAACTGGCCTGGGGCCGGGCAGTTTGTTTTATCCCACGTTGCGATGGACGGTTGACGATGATTCTGGAAAAGCCAAGGTGCATAAACATCAGCCTTGATGATATGGGGGCATATGACGGCGAGTTGCCATCACCACCGACGCGCTGCAGAAGTCACGGCAGGGGTGCGAACTGTGGGTAGCCGTGTCGGCACTGCATCATATCTGCGATGGATGGCGGCTGGAAAAGAGATGACGCCACAGCATTCGATATTGTTCCTGTTGTGGAAGACTGTCAAGCCATTCTTGGAGGAGCATGAAACGGCTGGCACTTGTCTCATGGCAACGTCGAGAATGCGACGCTGGCGTGGCATCTGGGAGAGAGTAGGGAGAGACAACAGTGTCGGTCATTGATCGTCTTGATGATGGTGGGGGAGGCCAGAGGAAAGATCAAAAAATCAAAATGGAACCCCTTTTCCAGAACGATAGCGGGGGCGTACCTCGGCGTTTTGCACTACCGCGCCGAGCGGGAAAATACTGGGGAAGCCGTTAAACTGACAGCGGACGGTACCGAATTAGGCAACGCGACCCAGACTTTGAGATGAGGGGCATTTGGGGGGTGGCCAATGACAGGCCTCGAATGGACTCGGTGGAGTCAAGACTCGTGTGGGCTGCTGGCTTTGTCCCTGCACCCGCAACGCCCGCTGAAAGGCAGAAAGAGAGAGGCGCGCCATGGGGCCCATGATGCTGATGCATGAGGCACAGACAGAGAGGGACAGGAAAGCAGCAAGGGCAGAGAGTGATGAGGTGTGGCGGATGGAGAGGGACGGGAACCAAGGACACGTTCGTCCGTTCGAACCATGACGAATTGTGTCTGACTGACCTGACTCGAATCGATAAAAAAAATAAGACAAAAGAGAACCGTCGCGCTGGGTCAAAAGCTGAGAACGCCCGAGCGCCCTCAGGTTGACCCGCCCCATCGCTGCGCTGGAAGTTCCTTTTTGACGTCTCCTCCACCTCACGGGGACTTCTTGATGCTCAGGACCTGACGAAAATATCGATTGAAGACGTGCAATCCAATATCCTCGCCGTTATGTGTCAGGCAATCCAACGTTCGTCCACCCACCAACAAGACCACCAACGTAATCGTGACACCCGCTGCCATCACAGCAGCAATTCCCCCCTGGCTCCTTAGTGATCACCACTGGCGCCAGCGTCTGCACGATTTTGACGCTTATTATTTGGTCGGTGGGGAAATATCGGTTTCCTAAGCAGCGCTGTCAGCGCCCTCAGCGCCCTCAGTCGCCCATCGCGTCGGCCGAGCCCACCAACGGCAGCCCGAGGATCAATCATACCATACACAACCTACCACTACCCTGCACACCACCACCCAGTCACACCCCCAACCCGACTCTGTCTCGGCTTCCCCTGAGAGAGATAGAGTGGAAGAGAGAGATGAAGACGCCACCGCCAGGTCAAACTCTTCCCTCTAAACACAAACAAAACGACTCGATCAACTCGATTAACTCGTTCTCGTCACCGTCGCCGCGAACCCGGCTCGGCAGCCGAGACCACCGCTCCCACTACCACCAGCGCCAGGAGTCGGTCGATGGTAATAGCAGAGCCCCTGTCCATAATCCCCCCCAAGCTCAAGCAGCACAACACAAGCGTCGCTCCTCCTACACCACCTTCCCTCCGGCCGCGTCGCTGAAGCGCACCTCTTCGCTTTTCCCCGCCCCGAGAATTATTACAACCATATCCACTGACGCAGGACCGGAAGCCACAGAAATAAAATCAGCAACACATGCGCCTCCAGTGTTCCGCGACGTTGTGTTCAACGACCCTCCTCCTTTCCAGGCCCACAAGAGGGGCCATTCTCGGTCGAGTAGCGCTGGACTGAGCGACGGGTTTCGCAACCTCAACCGGTGGTCAGCGTCCACCGCATCCAGCCGTGCATCCAACCTCGCCGGCTTCACCAAGCGGGTCAGCTCCGAGTTCCTCGGCGGCGCCTTTGGTTCGCCCACCCGGAAGCTGCACAGGAGCAGGCCGTCGATTTCGGACGATCCACCACGTGCGAGCGACTCGCCGGGGCCAGCGCCGATCCCGCCCCTACAAACCCTGCCCCCGATTCTGACGGGGCCGTCGCTGGAGGACGAGGTCTTCGAGTCTAATGTATTGGTAGCACAGTCTCTGGCAGTGCCCATTGAACAACCGCAGCGCATCGCAAAGCCGAGCGAAGAGACTGGGCCTGACGGGGATGGTACACGGCAGGTTATCCTCAAGCAAGAGTCAGGATCGTCGCTGCAGCGGCTGCTAGGGCCCGACATCACGCCGCGCCCAGCTGATCCCATTACGTCGCCCGATACTACCATCATGACCATGCCCTACACTCAGAATGGCGAGCCCAGGGGTCACTCGAGGAACCGGTCCAACGGAGCCAAGGGGAGCGTGGACACGAACGGGTCCTCGAGGAGTCGGGAGAAGGAGAGGGAAAGAGAGAGGATTGGAAAACCACCATCCCAGAAAGCCATGCTGTCAAAGGCACTGCAAAAAGCAAACACGGCCGTACAACTGGATAATGTCCAAAACTTCGAAGCGGCGAGACGAGCATACGCCGAGGCGTGTACGGTGCTCCAGCAGGTATTGATGCGGACGAATGGCGACGAGGATAGGAGGAAGCTGGATGCCATTGTGAGTTTGAGTACCCCTCTTGCAGTCCCGTTTGACTCTTGAGCTATTGCTCACATGTGTCCTTTGTCCGACAGCACCAAACCTATACAAACCGAATTCAAGAATTAGACGAACAACTTGCCGACATCGAGCCAGAAGGGAAAGAATTGCCAGAACGGCCCGAGAGCTTCGACTTCCACGAGGATGTATATCATGCACAAGTAACAGGAAGAGAAAGGGACTACGAGAGAGAACCGATTTCTGCTGCTGCAAAGCAACCACCGAAACCTACTTTTACGCCACGGGCGCCACCACCAACTCTCTCTGTTGATACATCGAGGGGTGGTCCTCAGAATGGCACGACAAGCTACCTGACCGAACAGTATTCTCTTCAGTCTGCCTTTTCGCGAGCCAGGACGGGGACGCCCACGGCACTCCAGGCACAAACACAACAACATGGATACATGCCGCGGCCACTGTCACCATTGAGGAGGCCAATATCACCGGCGCATCCACCACCGCCGCCACCGGACCAGGGAAACGCGGAACGCACACTGCAGCACTCCGACTACTTGATGTCCGGCGCCCGACTTGGCGCGCCAGATCCCCAGGCAGGTCACCAGAGAGTCAACAGCCACGAGTCAGTATCGTGGCTTGATCCTATCGACGAGTCTGAGGCATCCAGTGTCTCGTCTGTGCACTCGCGATCATCGTCCAGGATAGTACGAAAACACATTAGAGCTGCGAGCGGAGACACAGAGGCCGAGTTCGATGCAGCGCTGGACGACGCCATCGAGGCTGCGTATGATGACGGGTACGAACCTGAGCAGCCATATCCTGGCGCAGCCGACGAGGAACGATACCAAGCCGAGCTTGCAGAAAACAGAGCCAGGGAAGAGAAACGGGATGCCTTGGCTCTGGCAACAGAGAGGGAACAGAGGCTGCGGCTGGAGCAGCAAATAGAAGACGACGAATACCGGCGGCAAGAGGCCATAGGAGAAGAGTTTTGGGAAGAGCACGATGCGGAAGAAGAGGAGCGCATTCTGGAGGAGATGACGAGAGGGTACCAGATGGACCAGTTTTCATTTGGCAATAACCGCACAGGGCCGTCGGTACCACGAGAATCCGATTCGAGCGGGCTGACAAGCCGGACGTGGCACAGCTCGATGGGATCCAACCCACCGCACACGGCCACGACGGTCGCGACGCCCATCAGCGACAAGAACACGGCGGCGCTGCCTCGTTTGCCCGATCCGCTACCGCCGCCCCCTTCTCACGCCTTGCCGCCTCCGCCCCCGCAAACTGGCCATCCGCCAGGCTCGGACAAGAGCGTACGAAACAGACGGCTGTCGGGACAGCATGCTGGACAGCTCAAGATCGAGACGTCGAAGCTCATGCCTCCACCGGGACTTGCGACGGCTGGGGCGGCTGTTCCGTCTCAATCAAAGTCGGCCGGAAATTACATTGTTCAACAACGGCAAGCCTTGTCGGCCGGACCCAACCGTTTGATGGGTGCCCTTTCTTCGAGGGCGACCCCCTCTCCTGCCCCGGGGGGCCCAGAAGACGATGATGCCCCGCCGCTGCCACTGGGATCTGTTCACGAGCACGAGGTATCGAGATCTGCGTCTCCTGGGCTTGTCCGACCGACGCTACGAAGTAACTTTTCGTCGACTAGCTTGAAGAGCCTGAAGTCGCGGAACCTGTCCATCTCGCACATGGATGACGGGGACATGTCACCAGGGACACCATCGAGCAACCCGTTCGGCATGGGCGGTTCCAGCACCCGGTTGCCGTCGATCCCAGCCCTTCCCGAGGCATACAAGGACCGAGCGAACAGCACCGCGGTTGGGGGGATGCATCTTTTGGACAGCAACTTGCACAGCTTTGACACGCCGGGGTCACCGAATCCATTGCTGCCGGACGCGCCCGTCTCGCTGGAGCCATGTCCGAACGACACGCTTCTGAGGCCGTTCTGGCTGATGAGGTGTTTGTACCAGACACTGTGTCATCCACGGGGAGGGTATGTGAGCAACAAGCTGTTTGTGCCGAGGAACGTCTGGCTGGTCAAGGGGGTGAAGCTCAAGAACGTGGAGGACAAGATTGCCAACTGCGACCTCTTGACGGCCGCGCTGCAGAAGCTGGCGAGGGTTGACACGTGCGATGCGGACTTGGTGCTGGAGGAGATGCAATCCCTCGAAAGCGTTCTTGAGCAAGTGCAGGCGGCGCTGTCGCGGAAGCTAGGGAACGAGGTTGGTGTCCAGGGGACCGGCACCATGTTTAAAGACGCGAGCGGCATGGAGGCGGAGGCGGCGTCCATGCCCAGGTCGGGGAGCGTGGCCGGGAAGGGGAGCAGTTTCTCGTGGAGGAGGCTGCGGAGCAAGAATAGCTCTGCTAACTTGCCGGGGTTGGCGACGTCGTATGGTGGGAAGGGGGGAAGCGGGAATGGGGCGAGTGCTTCGGTTGTCAGTCATGAGTCGACGGCGAAGGATACGCTGCTGGCGAGCTTGCCGATGACGACGCACCCGACGAGCAGGCCGACGAAGAGGGATGTGGGGAATGTGCTGTTTACGGGGCCGAATGCGGGGTACATGAGCTCGCTGGCGAGGTTGTTTGATGCTGCGCAGTCGATTGGTGAGTCTTTTTGTTTCTGTGAGAAGGGGAGGGGACAGTATGGCTAATGATGGGACAGATCAAATTGCACGACAGGTGGACGACCCTGGACTCCGTCACGCCGACAAGACGCAGGTCGGGCTCGAGCTCTGCACCAGGCACGCGGCCGAGTTTTTCGCCTTTTATATCTGCCGGTTTGTGCTGGCGGACTTGACGATGCTGTTGGACAAGTTTGTCAAGAGGGGGGCCGAGTGGGTGATGGTGTGAGGGAAGAGAAGTAATTGCATATACTGGGTGAGAGGGGAGTTTGTGTATGGGGGAAGGGGGAAGGGATTGTTTATATGGATGGTATCGGATAAGGGAAGAGATCAGGTTACAAGGAGGGGAAGGGTAGATGTTGAGGACGATGGGGGAGTGAGGGAGAGGAGAGGAAAGGTCAGAATCTAGAGGGGACCTGTACATAATTTATACCACTTGTGTTTATCCCCCGCGGGGATTTGTTTTCTATTTTGGAGTTGTTGTACTTGGGCCTTGAAAGTGAGACTGGGACTGGAGGAGCCAAGAGCTGATAAGATAAGGAAATCTGGAGAAATTTACTGTGTAGCGGGACGATCCATCTTGGCGCGCGCTGTCGGGACCTCGTTCAAACGACATCCCACCACAACGACCTCGACGACGAAATCACCGCTCGATTTGCGGTACTTGCTCGACAGACGTCAATTCTTGCGGCTCAGGATATTCCATACCGGCAGAATACACACGATCAACTGAATGAGGCGTGTACCCAGCGGTGGTCTCCCCAGCGTCCACCGAATGCGAATGCGACCATGGCTAGCGCCGCAGCAGCGATGTCTGTCGACGACCTCCTCGCGAGTTCTCGGAGGTAGCAGTCTCCCCCTTCGAACCCTTTCCACTCTCCCCTCCTCAACGAAAACCCGGCCGAATACCTCCCTCCCAATCCGAACAACCTCCCTCCCGATCCCCCTCCCACCCCCACCAATACAACCTCTGCCGTCCCATTCAAGAGGATACGCCTCAACCCCCACAACCAAAGACGGCCCTACGGAACGCAAATCAGCAGCATTAGAAGCGCGCATAGCAGCCATCCCCATCGAGCGGTACCGCAACTTCTGCATCGTCGCGCACATCGACCACGGCAAGTCGACATTATCTGACCGACTGCTCGAACATACCGGCACGATTGTAGCCGGGCAGGATAACAAGCAGGTGCTGGATAAACTCGAGGTGGAACGGGAGAGGGGGATTACGGTAAAGGCGCAGACGTGCACGATGATTTATAATTATCATAAGGACGGGTTGGATTACTTGATTCATTTGGTTGATACACCAGGGCATGTTGATTTTCGCGCTGAAGTTACGAGGAGTTATGCGAGCTGTGGAGGGGCGATACTGTTGGTGGATGCGAGTCAAGGGGTGCAGGCGCAGACGGTGGCGAATTTCTATCTTGCGTTTGCGCAGGGCTTGAGTTTGGTGCCGGTGGTGAATAAAGTTGATTTACCTAGTGCTGATGTGGAGAGGGCGTTGGGGCAGATGGAGGAGGTTTTTGAGCTGGATGTGAGGGGGGCGGTGAGGGTTAGTGCGAAGACGGGGGTGGGGATTAAGGAGGTGCTGCCGGCGGTGATTGAGAGGGTTAGGCCGCCGGAGGGGGATAGAGAGAAGCCGTTGAGGATGTTGTTGGTGGATAGCTGGTATGATACGTTTCGGGGGGTGGTGTTGTTGGTGAGGGTGTTTGATGGGACGGTGAGGGCGGGGGATAGGTTGGTTAGTTTTGCGACGGGGAATGAGTATGTGGTTGGGGAGGTGGGGATTATGCATCCGAATGAGGTACCTCAAAAAGTGCTGAGGGCGGGACAGGTGGGTTATGTTTTTTTCAACCCGGGGATGAAGAGGATACAGGATGCGAAGATTGGGGATACGTTTACGGTGAAGGGGAGGGAGGGGGAGGTGGAGATGTATCCGGGGTTTGAGGAGCCGAAGCCGATGGTGTTTGTGGCGGCGTTTCCGACGGATCAGGGGGATTATGAGAAGTTGAAGGAGAGTATTGGGCAGTTGGTGCTGAATGATCGGAGTATTACGCTGCAGAAGGATCATTCGGATGCGCTGGGGGCGGGGTGGAGGTTGGGGTTTTTGGGGAGTTTGCATTGTAGTGTTTTTCAGGATCGGTTGAGGGGGGAGTTTGGGGGGGATATAATTATTACGGAGCCGGCGGTGCCGGTGAAGATTGTTTGGTCGGATGGAAAGGAGGAGGTTATTACGAATCCGGCTGAGTTTCCGGATGGGGAGGATCACAGACTGAAGAGGGCGACGTTGTTTGAGCCGATGGTGGCGGCGACGATTACGCTGCCGGAGGAGTACCTTGGGAGGGTGATGGAGCTTTGTGAGAGCGTGAGGGGACTGCAGAAGAGTGTTGAGTTTTTCCACGCGACGCAGGTGATTTTGAAGTACGAGCTGCCGACGGCGAGTTTGGTGGATGATTTGTTTGGGAAGTTGAAGGGGGCGACGAAGGGGTATGCGACGCTGGATTATGAGGATGCCGGGTGGAGGGAGAGTCAGCTGGTGAAGCTGAATTTGCTGGTGAACAAGGAGCCGGTGGATGCGATTGCGCGGGTGGTGCATCAGAGCCAGGTGGAGAGGCTTGGGAGGCAGTGGGTGACCAAGTTTAAGGAGCATGTGGACAGGCAGATGTTTGGTAAGTCTTTCTTTTTCATGTCTACTTTGGGTGATATAGCGCTAACAGTGGAACAGAGGTTATTATACAGGCTGCGGCTGGCAAAAGAGTGGTGGCGCGAGAGACGCTGAAGCCGTTTAGGAAGGATGTGCTGCAGAAGCTGCACGCGAGTGATATTGGGCGGAGGAGGAAGTTGCTTGACAAGCAAAAGGCTGGTCGGAAAAGGTTGAGGGCGGTGGGGAATGTGATCATTGACCAGTCGGCCTTCCAGAAGTTCTTGACTAAGTGAGGTGGGTGTAATATTATGAGCACATGTTGTATTATATCTTGTACATATCATCTGAAGTTGGATGCGTCACATGAGCCCTGAAAAAGTCAGTCACACCCACAACACCCATCTATTGCTCTTGCTCCACCAGTCGACTCACCTATCCTGTTTTTTGCCATTAGGTATCATTCCACCATTTTCAAAGTGTATTTTTCGAGAACAACAACATTCACCACCATCATCGCCACCATCACTAACGTTGTCAACACCGAAGCAATGCCGCGCAAACGCTCCCCCTCCCCCCGTTTGTCGTACTTCTCCTTATCCCCATCAACAACAGAAGTCCACCACGAGCTCCTCGACCTGCCCAAAAAAATCGAGTTCATCCTCCCCGCCCCGTCACTCGGCGAAAAACTAAAACCAGAACACCTTGATGGGATCCACCGGTTATTAGTCAGGGTGCCGACGAGACTGATCGTGCTGATCGACAGGGAGATTCTCCGCGAGATGCTGTACTCGTCGCCAAACAATGGGTGGATTTTGGAAGAGGTGGAGGTTGCGTTGGGGGGGTTGGTTGGGGTTCTTTATCGGGGGGTAAATGGTGACACAAAAGGGGGGTTTGAGGTTGTGAGGGATAGTTTGAGGGTGGAGAGGAATAGGAAGGGGTTGGCGGTGGCGGTTAGGTTTGTGATTGGGAGGGGGAGTGTGGTTGGGGCTGGGGATGGAGGTGGAGGGAGAGATAGGGAGGGATGGGGGGAGTTATTGCCAGAGGGATTAGAGATTGGGGAGGGGGAGGAGGGGAGGGTGCCGGGGGTGTTGGGGGTGGACTTTATGGATATACGGATGGGGAGTGTGGTTTTGGCGAGGGTGAGGAATGTTTACCATTTGGGGGAGTAGAGGGAGGGCGACGGGGTGGATTAGGAGGCTAGGTTGCCGGGGATTGGGATGTTTTTTGAGAGGAGTGGGAGGGGAGAGTAGGGGAAGGGAAAAGAGGTTGGAGGTGATAGGGGTTATGAGGCTGATGAGATGGTGCTTGTTTATGAGGAGGAGGAGGAGATGGTAGAAAGAAAAAAGAGAGTATTGTCCTGTGTTGATCGTCTGGCGTCGGTGACGTGAATTTGAAGTGATAAAGCTAAGGTAGGTACCTATTCAGGTTGCCTAGAATTGCTTGGAGAAAGCTAAAATGTCGTGATAGTGTCGCTCGGCGATGACCTTTTATCGTTGCCGCTAAGAGGAGGCTAGTCACGGCGAGGAACATTGGGAAAGCATTGCGAGTTTCTATAATTACGACACAAAATCACAGCTCCCTCATGTGGTAGTTTTCCCAGTATATATATGGGACTTGTATCCCACTGTTCAGGGACTCAATGTCTTTCTCGGCTTATGTCATTCACAGTTCTTCTAATTTTCTAGTCAAAGGATAAGCAAAGGGTCGAGGAAGGACGGCAACTAGCACTCGGTATTGGGAAGTTACTTTATCTCCTAGGTGTAACGCCAAATCTGAATGGTCATGTCCCCGGACGCAGTGGCGATGCACTTATAATGGCGTGCAACAGCCAGCTTGAAGACCGTGTTTTCGTGTCCCCCCAGTATGGCATATGGACGACCTGAGTCTACATCCCAGCAGATTACAGTCCTGTCGCACCCGCAGGAGAATATCCATCTATCATCTTTATCAAATACAAGATCAAGCACGGAATCCTATATAACAAACGTTGTCGGGCAATCAGTGGTAACATTCGGTGTATTGGAAGAAGAGTGATATAACTTGCCACATGATATTCCAGACTTTTCATATTTGGGATCCCCGGTTGGGTAGAGGATTCCAAGCTTTTCCAGTTTAGTTCAGGTTCAAAAAGATACACCTTGCTATCCAGAGAGGATGTAGCTAGAAGTTTCCTGGCTCAAGGTGTCAGCATTTAGAAAACCAAATTGGTGGGAGTATACGTACCGGTTCATCGAAACGGCCACGCCATATATAGAGCCGTGTGCCGGCGGAGTGCAGAATTCCAAAGCGCCGGTTTGAGCGTTGTACACTCTGCATTGCTTATCAAAGCCGCCAACAATCACATGCTCGGAGTCGGGGCTAACGGTGACACATGTCAAGCCAGCAAGTTCAGTTATAGTCCACTGTAGAGTCAATGTTGCATTGTGAGGCTCCTCGCGCCATAAACGCAAGGTACGATCTCCGCTCGCAGTGGCGATGAATTGGCCATTAGGGGCATAACAGAGACCTAAAATATCCCCCTTGTGGCCTGAACCTGTCTTGACTGTGTCTGAGCCATAGTCCCATGCCTAGCGCAGTAATCACTGTTAGGAGCTGAGATGCGACGCGGCTAGTTTTGGTTCTCGAGAAGGGGGAAAACGAGACTGCTTACTCTAACTTGGCTACCATCCTCTCCGGCAAAAGCAAGCAGCTTTCCATCTGGACTGAATTTAACGGACATGACATAATTGTCTCTGCCGTCGTCCGCATCAAGGCTGTAGCGATAGCGAATTTCTCCGGTGTTGAAATCAAAGATGGCGACAGTGTTCTTGGATCCAAAGGCAACGACTGACACGTCAGGGCTGATGTCAACAGCAAAAATGACTGCATCCCATTTGAAAGTGAGCATATGATCGAACGTTCCAACACGCAACATGTCCGCGTTGTAGATAACGGCAGAGTCAACCGAACCACTGGACGCCTGTTGTATGCTCTCCAGGACTTGATTCGAGGTAGTTTCTCCAAATGGCGTGATTATTTCTTGACACTTGGGATTACTCACTACCACCGGTACTTTTGTGATCGACGATGTTGGCATAGGGTTCAAGTCAGTTTTGCGCGGGGTGGTGCGCCCGATATCCGAGGGTGCCTTCCGGACTCGGGGAGGCACCAAAATACCCCCTTCTTCATGATATTTTTTGGTGTGAGCATCGAGACCTCGTTGGTTCTGGAAGCCTATTCTGCCCCTCGCACAATTTTGGTGAACGCAGA
Organism: Triangularia verruculosa; assembly: GCA_033296885.1. Lineage (NCBI taxonomy): Eukaryota > Fungi > Ascomycota > Sordariomycetes > Sordariales > Podosporaceae > Triangularia > Triangularia verruculosa. The sequence continues at coordinate 8,335 of MU864083.1, read as the reverse complement.
ACAGTTGCCTCGCGTGCAACTCTTCATGGGTTGTCCTAAGCGCCTCTGACGGAAATCCAGCCAAAGCTCTCGTACAAGGAGAGAACCGGCAAGGGTAGGAACACTGCGAGTATTGTTTCAGAAAGCGAGCATACTGTGCAGGTGATACGTTGTCGAGAAGAACTCCTTCGACAAGGCGAGCGACCAGTGAAGAGAAGGTTGTGGCCAGCGAAGTGAAAAGAGTGGAATCTTCTTTGAGCGCAAGTTGTTCAAATTCTATTCACCTTACGGTCAATAATTTGCGGCTGAGATTGAAGTCAAATCTAGGTACATACCTTCACCATTGCTCGCGCGTCCTTTCTTTATTCGAACCCGAAATTCGTGAAAGGAGGCGCATAAAGGGAAAGCTAAAGTGTTAGAAACCACCATGAGACAAGGTTCCACCGCAGAGGCTGATGAAGGCGTCATAGTCCACTCGGTTCCGCTCCTTACTTTCGTCCATATAGATCGGTGTTTCTGATCCAACCTAGCAAGGACTATCCCCACGGGGTCACTGGCGCGGATATGAGTAGTGTATTCGTTGGCCAGTAGGTGTTCGAGCCAGAAGTCGACCGCGTATAAAAGAAAGGCGTTTGAACCGCTTACAACTGAGTGAAGCCGATGTTCCTCTGGAATCGTCGGATCAAGAAGATCAAGGCCATTGCAAAGTGCAAGCAGGCACGAAAGTGCGATGGACCTGTTCAAAACCTGGCCGTTGGTTGGATCCAACTGCAGACGTTTGCGTAGATACCTGCATAGTTTAGAAACTCATTTCAAAAACGGAGTTCCGGGCCACTAACTCTTCTGTAGTGAAGTGAATCAAACCGATACTGCCATCCGGAAGCAGTTCAATGAGCGGTTTGCACCTCTCAACAGCGCTGTCATCAAGCATATCCCAGGTGCCAAGGACTGGAGATTCCACAGTTAAAGCCACCCCGTGGAGAATCTCGTGTGCCTTCAAGGGTCGCTTGGCGTAGACTAACCAGCCAAGGATCCTCAAGATTCGGTCCGCTACTCTTTTTCCCTTCTGCTCAGCTATCGATGTCAGGATCTTGTCGTACAGGTCCGACAACTCCCGGGGCATAGTTTTGATGGCGTCGTGCAGTTCTCTCAGTGTGTCCACCTCTGATAATGATTCAAGTACCAGTCTCACCCACAACATCATGCCTGTACCTGTTAACAGAGTTCCTGATGACGACTTTGTAGGGTGGATATACATACCGCCGGCTCGGCTGGCCACTTTTTTGCAGAGGGCAGAGTTCTCTTCTTCGGACAGTTGCCATGTTTGCCTCTCCCTTACAAGCTCCTGCAGTTTCGGCTTTGCAAAACTCTCTATGGTATGGCTGATAGCGTCGCTTTCGTCGGATAAAGAAATGGTAGCTAATTTCTTCGCCCCATTTTGCATGATCCGTGCTATTTCTGGTATGTCGCGGCTGCAAACCAGAACTTTGCAGTTTTGTGAAGAATCAACTGATACCAGTTGCAGCATATCCTGAATGATAAACTTTTGCTCTTGTGACGCACATTCGTCTACGCCGTCAATGATGATCCTGCAAGGGGATGCAGCGCTAAGCAAGCCTGGATGGTCAGGGGCACCCGACAACATCATCTTCAGAACCCTTGTCGATGGCTCACGGTGTTTCTGGACATAGCTGTCGTATATAACTGCTGCCATGTCGGGATTAGCCTTCATTAGCTGCAGCACAAAAGCCTTGAGAATCTCGGAGGACGTGTCAACTTGGTTGTATCTGCAGAAGTAGTAAACGGTCGTCATTCGGTTCCCAAAGGCCTGTAAGTGTTCGATAATGCTCGCACAAATGACGGTCTTGCCTGGATGGCCACGCACACATTAGTCAATAGATACGAAGGGGAGCGAGCGCGAACTTCATACTTACCTGCTCCGGGTTTTCCATGGATCCAGAGAACAGGAGATTTAGGTTGCATCTGAACCCATGGTATGACCTTTGCATGTTTTATAGCCCAATCACAGCTTCCTGGAAGATAGTCTCGCAAAACTTGCTCAAGATGAATGCATTGTGAGGGCGACTGGACGCCCAGCCAAGCAATTACAGAGTCACGCTGTTTGTTTATTCTCTCTCGCTCCTGGGAGGTTACCTGATCGAAAATCTGTTCTCTCGATTTTTTGGACTGTATCAGATCGATAACGATCGCTTCTTGATGTATCGAGTCACTGTTTCGAGCCATGCTAGCCAGGATTGATTCGAAGCGAGTGTGGAATGATGCCCAAGTCGTCATGAAGAAGAAGGTCCAAGCTCCAAGAGCGAATGTAGATTAGAAAGCGCACACAGGTATACAATCTTTTCGAATGAGGAAACCTACATTTTCTCGTCACAAATTTGTAGGCCCGGCGATGAAACTCAAGGACATCGGCATAGTAAAGGGCTAGCTTGGGTAAAAGTGTCGGACTGTCTTTGAAAGCCTCGCCCAAATCTTTGATGCGAGGAAGTGTGGCGGCTATCCTATCGTATGCTTCTAGAAGCTTGTCGAAAGCTGCCAGGTAATCCGATCCAATCTATCGTACGGAAAGAGCCCGGATTTAGTGCCATGAGTTTTCCAATAAAGTACCAGGTAGGTACTAGCAGTGAAAAGGGGATTACCTGAAGCATCAGTTTGATGGGTGCCTTCGACGAGTTAGCTCCAAGCATATCAGGGCTCAAATTTTTCGCACACACATAGATGAATGGCATGAATGGGCTCAGGCCATTGCTCAAGACATCGAGCGCTCCAGAATAATGCCCCAGCGCCTGGATGAAAGGATGCAACTTGCGCAAGTTTCTGTTTGCTCTTCTCCTCAGGAGGTCCTGCTGGACAACCACGAGGGCATCAACTACATCCTTAACATCCGTGTCCTCGATTTGGCGCTGGTGTTCGGGGCCCACGGTTCTTATGAAACGTTCAGCAGAGTCGATAATGATTTGCGCAGCCTGTGCGCTGTCGCGGATTGGGGAGGCCATCGTTGGGACACGTTGTTGGAACCAGTGCCAGCTCTGTGTGTACCTTGGGTATGGAACCGAATGAGGCCACACAGTGACACAGGTTGCCAAAGGACCGGCTACCGCACGAATTTATGAACGGTAAAAAAAGAAAGAAACAAAAGGGTTGCTCAGGATTACTTCAGATATCCGCAGGGCAGACATCCCCGCTTTGAGGTGGCACACACAGGAAAGCGACCTGCATGGTCACGTGGAACGGAATGGGTGGTTCAGAAGGAAGGCACAGAATAGCATAATGTGAGGCGCAAGCAGGTACGTGGCAGTGTCCTTGTGGAACTCTCTGAGAGCTCCCCGCAACACAGCCACTCCAACAAACATGCATGCTAAGCTTTTCTGGCCTGGCACCAAGATGCCTTCGAATTCTTCTCCAGCCGACGGGTGTCACTATCACTACCCGGTACGCTCTCGCCAACCACTCTGGGAACTGCTTGCTGGTGATTCAGCCGTGTCCACCATCCTGGGCCTGACAGCACTCCAGCCTCGACGGCGGCGGCCCATAGCTGTCGCTCGGTTACTTTTTGGAGCTGGAGCCTGCCCTGGGGTTCTACACCTTGTCTAAATTAATGCGAAACGGGGACTTATGGATAGTGGTATGTGGTGGAATATTCCTTCCTAAACCGCTGCCTTAATCTAATACGTCTGACGGTCGGATTTGATCACCAGAGGCGGCAGAGCTGGAGACGGTGTGCTATGGAATGGTAGAATTACTCCCTTTACAGCTACCGAGGCCTAAGCTAACAGATGGGTTGGCTGCAGCTCGAGGGAATACCCGTCACAACGACCGAAACCACAATCGACATCGACAATACCTCATTGGTTCGCGCGTGCCTCCGAGAAAATGGAACCGTCCAGCGATCCTCAGACGGTGCCTGCGTGGGACAGCTGAACAACATCGCAACCAAGTGCTTTTCTCGACTGATCGACCAAGAGAATATTGATATACAGTTGATGCTCCAGTCTTTGCCTCCACAGGCTTCACGTAGAAAGGGGCCAAGGGTTGTCGCGAATGTTTCCGCTATTCTTTACGGCCCTGAGGAAGCTGGCGACTGCGTTGGATCTTTCCTGGACGAGTGCAAACTCTTTTTGCAAGACCCATATGGATGTGAGAAAAATGTGCTATACAAGAACCCGCACTGCTTGTTAAGTATCTTGGAAGAGCCAAGAATGACATTTGACCTCCCACAGCCCGGTTCCGCAGTCTTTCCGAACTTCAAATCAGCATCGGAATCCCTCAAGGCACTGGAAACCACCGAAGAGTTCCCTGAATGGGCCCAGCCAGCGTCATTAAGGCCGAACGTACGGCTGCGAAAGTGAGTACAGAAGAAGCGCGTCGGCTGGGAGACCTTGATCCATGGCTGGAATCTGACCCCAATAAGGCATCAAAAGCAGGCTCTCTGGTTCTTCGTGTCACGAGAATCCACTGAAACTCCATTACACGTCTGGAAGAAAACTGACAGGATAAACGGCTGTCTGCAGTGAGTCGAACATATGCCCGTGGTAAGAACAATGGGCGCCGAGCTAAATGTAATCCCAGATATTTCAACGATGTTACCGGAAAGAGCCAAGACGTTCCTCCTGCTGTTTGGCGTGGAGGAATCCTCGCAGATGAGATGGGCTTAGGTAAAACACTACAAATGATATCACTCATCGCCATCGATAAAGAATCTCGGGCTTTCCAGCAAAACGGTTCCGGTACCGATGCATACAGGGGGCCTGCGTCAGCGTCAACTCTCGTCATCGTTCCTTTGTCTTGTAAGGTGTATTTCAACTATCAAGTTGTTTGAAATGATGCTGATGTTGGTTAATAGTAATGAGTGTCTGGGAAGAACATCCAGACTGTCATTTCCAGGGAAATCCGATCCTGATTTTGGAAGACATACTGCCAAAAACTAAGGAATATTTATTTCCCTATCTTCTACATTCACACCCCTCAGTCTTCCAATAAACCTAAAGCAGATAAGCGCCGACAGAAAATAAAAATCGAAAATAAAACGGGCGGTAAAAAAATAGGTACTTCGGTACATCGAGCTCGTATTTTCAGGCTCTCAGGCGGAATAATTATAAAGTATAACTCTTTGCATATCTGGACATTTACCACTCGATCTTTGAAGCCGAAATCATGATCATATATGTGCCATCGCAAGGAATGCGTTTTACTGAGAATTCAGCTGAACGACTGGATGACGCTTGGATGTCCGTACACGTTTGTACTGGACTTGGCTCATCACTGCGGCACAGCCCAGGCCCTCACCTCAGGTAAGCTTATCTGCGAAACTAGTCGGCGAAATAGATGGCGAAATGGAAGGCGGGCAGAAAAATAGAAGAGTGGTTTGGTACATGCGAAGCCAGCCAAGACCAACCCCGCCTACTTTCCTGGATAGTCAAAGCTCCAGATGCGAGCATCTGCGTTCGTTTTCAATGCCGGGATGGCCAGGTCTTCCTCGCGTAATAAGAAGGCCTTTCCTTTTCGGCGACCTCATTAGGAGGTTTTGGCGTCTCCAGAGGAGGGCCTCCACAGAGTCCACAACTATAAGGACCTTAGAACCCGCTACCACCGCATAGTTTACATCGTTCTGCCATCTCGTCTGTGTTCGTAAGGATCAGTCAGGCAATGCCGAAAGTACTGGATAATAAAGGGTTAATTAGAATCGAAAAAAAATATAAACTGCGGGAATACAAACATATTGCTGAGTAGGATGATATTCCGATAGAGAGGGACGGAGTTACGCAACTTTCTAGCAGGGAAAGGAATATATACGCCCTTTTACTGTCTTCTACCGAAGCGACGTCGTTAAAGCCTAAGATAATACCGAAAATTGCCCAAACACGTAATACGCGGAGCTCAAAATGCCTAAACACATGGCAGGAGACGCACATTAGGCCCAGTGCCTCCGGGCGAAATAAATTCCAGAGCTCTTCTTCTGGCTAGTGCGGATGTGAATGAACTTAGCACCCACGGAGACACGGCCTTACATCACGCCATTGCAAAAGGCAACCTTGCCGCTGCGACTTTGCTCTTGCAGAAAAATGCTGAAATGGAAGTCTGGGCAGAAGGTCCTCTTAATCTCTTCGAAACCACAAGAATCCAGGATCATGACAGCGCAGAAATATTCGTTTTAAATTATCTATCCAGATAGTTGTAAGCCCAGTTACGCACTTGAGAAACCCCCCAAGTCACGAAACAGTATAAGGCTGGACTTCTATTGCCATCTTATCGCGATCTCCCCGAGAATTGTTGGTAGAACCACGCCTTCATTTCCAGAAAACAATGCCAGGCATAATACCATCACATCTTTCTTCCAAGCATCGGCAGCGATCAATCCACAGGCCTATCTCCCCGACAATTCTAGATGCCTTGTTATTAAAGCTAGGACTTTTTGACGGGGGATGCTGACGTTGTCCGCGTCCGGATATTATCTTGGACGAATCTAGAGTTGCACTCCAACATGAAGAACAACTCACTCACCATTAAGGAGATCTCGCAGCTCAACCAGCTTTCGTTTATTTGGACGCGGCTCAAGCTCCTCGCTAGGCCCATCTGGCGACTTCCCTGCCCGACCAACACTGGGTGCCGATGTAGCTCCTTCTTCATCAGCCGGCGTGGCGCTCCGTGGTTGAGTGACGGCCAGGAGAGTCTCGGCCTTCGTTGCAGCTTCTGAAGGTTCGGACTACGCTGCTGAGCGGGCTTTGTATCTATCGGAATACCGCGCATTGCATGGTAACCTCAGGCGGGTACATCTATCGCATAGTAGTTTCTTATTACACGTTATTTTCTTGCGATAGCAAGGCGTACAGGCGATACGAATTCCCCCTTGAGCTGGTGCCGACATATTCAAGTGTCGCTAGTATCGCTAGGGAGAGAGAGGGTCTAGTCTAAAAGATTAGGCCCCACAGCGGGGTAATTTATCGGTCCCCAGTAACCCAGTACTTGGATTAGTTAAGACATTCGCCACGAAGATACAGATAAAAGGGAGGATCCCTTTCGCTAACAGAAAAATCACCTTAGCACTTAGGCCTGGGGATTTAACTCGGGGGTCCAAAGTAACGCTTATTTCCCAAGATGCCAAGATGAACGTCTGACAGAGAATGCGATAAGTCATTAATGGTGGACTTCAACGCAGCAACTCCCTACAAGCCGCAGTGCTGAATAGTTGGCTAACAACTCTTCATCCAAGACCAGTCGGACACAACCCTCCATCACGCCCTCCACAACTCCTCTCTATGTGGGGGTGCGTGTGGATAACTAAGGACAATATCGGTGTGGATTTTTGTCCTTGTATTGCATATGGATTCGAGCTTCGGCATCCAGTGGATGTTGAAGGGGATATTGTCAGGGATGTCAAGCAATGCAACAACAGCGATTGTGACCAGGGTCAGTTCAGGATGGTTGACCAGTACGCATTTTGCAGCGAGGCGTGGCAGGATTGCAACTTTAAGCACATCCATCTCAAAACGATACATGTTACAACCTTGGCGCGGGGTCCCAGAGTTAGAAGGACCAATTAGAACTAGGATGGAGGTTAACCAATCACGATGCAGGAAGAATAGCCAATAAGGAGTTGATCAGGAAAAGGAAGAAATGATCAACTAACGGATCATTGATCATTCTCAATGATCAATGATCAAGGACTTGGCAAGGTCTATATATACGGAGGAACTAGGTAGTCGTAGATAGTTCCGCAGTATGCAATTCACATCGTGAGTTCTTAGGACCAAGCGCTTGCGAGAGACAATTGGTGATCTTTGTTGTGTACCTTTTGGCTACACCGAACCGTTCTTCAGAAGCAGCCTTCAACCAGTATCCCTCTCAGAGGTTCTGATCAGGGGTTCGTCACAGTCCAGCATAAAGATGCAGTAATTTAATTACACAGATATCCCTTTAGCGTAGCTGCGAAGGTGTTTATATCGCTTCTTTAGTCCAGCGACTTACGGTAGTATGAGTAGAGACGGCATAAGGGTGATTTGGGCCGAGTATTTGTTGCTGAAGATGAAGGCAATTTTGTAGTAATGCCAGAGCATCTTCAAAACGGCCTTGGCTTTTCCAGGTAAAGGCGAGGTTGGCCATGCTGCTGAGTGTATCGGGATGCTCGTCTCCTAGCACCTTCTTACACATTTCCATCACTTGTACCTGGAGTGTCTCGGCCTCCTTCAATCGGCCCTGGTCCCAGTATATTGATGCCAGGTTGGCCATGCTGCTGAGTGTGGAGGGATGCTCGTCTCCTAGCACCTTTTTCCTTATTTCCATCACTTGTATCTGGAGTGTCTCGGCCTCCTCCCATCGGCCCTGGTCCCGGTATGTTGAT
>MU864082.1:0-33850 GCA_033296885.1 Triangularia verruculosa | reverse complement strand
GAGCCGAGCCCTTTGGTAGGTCTTGGGTTACACTAGACCCGGCACCTCAACACCTGGGTCTTACCCGGCACCTATTATGTGCCACACGTTAACACTTTTTAGTATAATACTTAATATTAAAGTAATTTTAATTAATATATTTATAGAACTTATCAAATATATTAATACGGTTATTTAAATTAGGGAAAACCTTAATTATAATATTAGCAGCAAGTTTATTATTAAAAAAAATAAAAAAAATCTTTTTTATTTCAAGTAATACAAGTTATTTCTTCTTTTCGTTATTAGCTTTAAATATCGGCAATTTATAGTTAATCTTATACCGGATTTATATTTTACATTTCTCTGAAATAATTACTATATAATCTTTACAGTTAAATTTTAAAAATATATCAAGGAAAATCTCGTTTAAGAGTTTATCCTTCTTCTTAGTAGTATATTAAATTATCGAGCCGGTTAATATTCGGCGAATAGCTTAAGACGGGGCGGCCGGAGTCTGCAAAGCTTTAATAAATAAAAGTCTATCTTTTAATTCCTTAAACGCTATAAACCTCTACGTATCTTAACTCTCTATATAATACGAGTTGAATGTAATGCCACTGACTTTATAGCTTTCTATAAAATTAATAGATAATAGTAATGTGATAAATAATTATAGTGATTTACATAGGGATAAATTTTCTATATGCTTTAATATTTTAGCTATAGCTGAAACTAATGCGCGACGGCTTAACGTTAAACTACGTCGTAGACTATACTAATACTAGCGTTAACATTAACCGCGAAGTATATTATATAGGTTAATATTATTTTTCCGATCCGGTTATTATTACTATTATTAATAATATCAAAAGAAATAGTTTATTATATTTAATTAAGTAATATTATATAAAATTAATTTTTAATTTATATTACTTATATATAAATTAATTACTAATAATAATTATAAAGTTAATATTACGTATCGCGATAATTAAACTTAGTATTTTCGCCACTTTCACCCTTTTTTACAACTTTACGCCCATAAAACTCTCACTTTTTTTATGCACTACACTCAATCTCGGCTGTACTCGGGTCTGGTGCTGGTGCTCGGCTACAATCGGGTGCAGTGGGCGCTGCCAGGTGCTGGGCGAAGAATGTGGGGCTGTATCCAGCAGGCGGACCTGCTTACATAATACCATACGAAGTGGGGCTGACATGATGTTTGACAGAGCCATGATGTTTGAACGAGACTTTCGGAAGATGCAGCTCTGCAGTGGGTCCTGCCGCGGTTACCCTGGAGATAAAAAAAAAAACAAAGGGGCTCTTGCCCGTTGTACCCAACTCGGGAAATTACGCTGATAAGAAGGTTAGAGGTTGGCCCGAGATGTTGCACTCGGTGAGAAGATAAGTTTGATAATAGCCTCCATGTTCCCCCCCGATCTTGTCATCGACAACACCCATCTGCGCCACGATAATTTTCATCATCAGGGTAGATTCCTATAGAATATACACCCCAATCCCTTAAACAAGGCCACTTGCGGGTTCATGCGCCTCGTTGCGGGTAAACGGTGTCGTGATGACCAGATTTGTCAACATTTTCCATAAGCTTCAGATGAACCAACCTTCGAGGTTTCGTGATCAGACTCTACCCATAATCTCGGTCTCAGGGGGCTTGCTCCTACCTAAACCAGCAAGCACGCCATGAAGATTGGGCTATCACAAGGTCATCACGAACCAGATAAGCAGGATTTTCACACTTTTCTTTATCTACAATCACTTTTTTTGCTGGGCACCTAACAGGTACGCTCTTTCCAAACCCACAGAGTAAAGCCATCACGGGGAGGGGGCCTAAACCGATCAAGCCTCTACCAAGGCCTTCCTTTTCATGGCCATAAATACCCTCATCCTCTCCCTCTGCCTCCAAACTTTTTCCCTGAACAACCAACTCCTCAAGGCCAATTCGGGACTGTACCAGCCAACCACCAGTCCACCATACCGGCCTGCCACACCCATCGCCTCGCATCATCACATACCGCACACAGTAAGTTGAACCCATCCACACTCATCAAGACCTCACACTGACTTGTCACCCTGACAGACCGTTGCTAATTCCACCCAAGACACCCGGACCGCACAGGACAGACAGAACTCAGTCGGTCAATGTAAGTACGACCATACCTCAGGGACACTGGACATGTATATTAACACTTTGCTTCTAGACACAAAGACGCCACAATGCTGGCCCGTACAAGACGTAATCGCCAGAGACGTGAGCGTCAGAGACGTGACCGGCAGAGACGTGACCGACAGAGACGTGACCGCCGGAGACATTCTCGACGTAATACCCAAGCAGATGACATCGAAGCACAAGATGCAGCACCAACCTCTGACGATGACGTTCAAAGCATCAACTCGTCCCGTACACTCGGTAGGACGGTGTCAGACGTTGGAGACGAACCCAGGCATGAGAATCCGCCGCCACCAGAGAGTGACGACCCAAGGCCCAGATTCGGGCGTGTGCATAAGTTTGGATTCTTTCCAAACGCAAAAGAGCATTTTCTTGAAGACTGGCGAAACTCGACGCAGGGTTTCAGAGGAGACTTGAAACTCTGTAAACTTCGTCGATTCCGTCGCGGATGGGTCGGTATCGACTCGGATAGTCAGATCACCATCCGGATCGACAATGATGGGCCAGTCCATCTGACTAGACTCCTGGTCGATGGGCGCGTCCATGACTTGCCTGTGTAGAATATTAGAATTAGCTGTTGCGTTCCACATGCAACATCAGTTAGAAACCGGGTACATACCTACGTTCAAATGTCTGGAGACGCGGACCGTCTTGAAATTGCGATCGTACGTAGAGGTCGGGACGGCGAGAACAAGAAGAAGTCGAGCGGGGTAAGGTATTTGGATTGGAGGGCGTTTTTATTTGCTCGAGGAAGAGTTAGCCGATTGTAAAAGAGCCGGAGTTGGGTGAGTCTGGAGAAATTTGGGCTTTGGGAAATTTGGGCTTTGGGAATCTGCGCTCCGGGGAATCTGCGCTCGGGGGAATCTGCGGTCTGGGGAATCTGCGGTCTGGGGAATCTGCGAAAGTCTGGAAAAAAGACAAGAAATCGTTCTCTCAAATAAAGCCCCCATTTATTTTTAAAAGAGAGGTGATACCTAGGTGCTCTCGAGGTTCTAATAGCCTAGGTACATTTTCTTCTTCTTCTTTTCCTTTTAAATGTTGCATGGGTGGGAGTAGGTTTCTTAAAAGCAGAGTCACAGCATGGCATATCACATATAGATGCGAAGTTAATCTCAGTGTATTGACCTCTGTGAATGATCATTGCCTCTCACGATCCCCTTATCCGAATTCCTGGTTTGGCCCATACCCATTCTATGTCTCGTTCATATCCTTAGACACCAGTATCAAGGATGATCTCAGCCATCATATCAAGCATGATGAGGACGCCCAGAATTGTCTCGAGATCGGGATCTATGTTCTCTGGATCGAAGTGTTCGTCCATGAGCTCAATGGCGTAATCCCCTAGGAAGCGCCTTGACATCCAGACGCATTCGAGCATATGGATGACATCATCGGGAGTGAACGCGATCGTTCCATCTGGGCGCAAACCGCGGCCTATTAAACAAACATTGCTAGTGAAATATAACGTAAAAGAAAACTAGGCGGGACTCTTACGCGTTTGATTACCGTCGTCAGGCATTTTGTTGATTGGAGGATTGCTTTTGTCTTCGGATGAGTCCGGATGGGTAGAGCTGATTTGGAAACGATTGTTAGGATTGGATAATAGATAGACGAATAAAATAACGAGTCGCTTACTTGTAGAGAATTGTGAAGGTTGGGGTTGGGTTGTCGATAGCTTGAAGAGATCGAACCAACGAGATTTGTGAGTTTGAGAAGAAAAGAAAAAAAGAGGGCGAGAAGTTAAAAGCGAGTGGGTGAAAAGGGTGGTCGGAGCCTGAAAGCCTTCGCTTTGGTTTGGTTAAATTATGGGGAGGGGTCGCAGCCTGAATAAACTGGCCCTCTTCTGTAGCTGCCAGGTACCTCAGGTAACTTCGTCTCCCAGCGGGCTTTGTAAGTTAATAAATCCCTTCTTCACAAACTATTCTAGTTGCTATGGATTAAGCTGCTGTAAATAAATAGGTTCCAATATAGCGTTTACAGGCATAGACAATAAGACAACAGAGACGTGTCAAAACTGCCAACAGCATATCGAGTCCCAGTGAGGTATAAGCTGTAACTGCATCGTTGGCGGGGTTGTTGTGTGCCATGGAGGGGTATGATGAGAGTGACGGCGGGGCGACGGGGCGACGGGATGCTTTACAAGTTGTGTAATCTGTGGACGGGGGAAAAGGAGCTGCCCGTTAGGAATTACAATGTCAGACATGTTTAGATACCATGTAGGGGAGCATGTGTATGTATGCTGGTCTTAGCAGGGGCTTCGAAACAATCACATCCAAAGCTACGATAGGGATAACGGTAAAGAGATTCTGGTATTGCTATCTACAACAAACAAGTCGAGACCTTTAGACGGTCATCTCGCTCTCCATATCATCGGAACCCCCCTTTGGTTAAATGTAGGTGGCCCACTTTGCCTCCATCCCAAGCTTCTCCTGTGGTTCACCCTGGAGGCAAGCTGCCGCGAGCTCCCAGGCCTCTCTGCCTTCTTCAACCCGCTGCAGACCCTGCTATTCGTTGCGACGCTGCCACATACAACCTCACCAACAATTCATGCGGTGCAGTTGCAGCCTGTGGCACGACGAGGCACCCAAATACCTATATCAGCCTCAACACTGGGCGTTCAGCCCTGGTCGGCGGCGGCGGAGGGGTCATGTCCTCGGCTATCATGATCCGGGACTTAATGCTCGACAGAAAATTCCGCCAGTTGAAGTACCCCTCCACTGCTTCACGTGGCTGCCGTGGCTCTCCGCGGCTGCAGGCTGGCCAGGATAAAATTTTGACCCCCAATAAAGTGAAAACCCCTAGATGAGTTGAAGCAGCCTGATGCTTTCAGTCTTCTTGAAGAATACCAGGTACTAACCAACAGGTGGATGGAAACACACTCCAGAAACACGGTTCCTGGGTTCAACTTTCAATGTCTTTTCGATTGAGTTATCTCTACTTCTTTCCAAATGCCTCTATCTGGGTAGTTACTCTATGACTGTTGAATGTTTATTTCTATCCAACTCCATACCTCTGTCTTGTCTCACACCCTAATGTGTCCACCATCGATAATGGCTTTGAGGTTGGGCAAGACACCAATCCTGTCAGACGACGGGTTACTGCTGGCAGTGCCGGAGGTGGTCAAAATGGTCCTAACCCTGGCAGGGGAAAGTTTGCGACCGAGTCTTGCCTGTGCAATACCTTGAACAGCTGCCGCGGCACCAACAATGATGGGGCTAGCACCAGACGTTCCGCTGAATCCAGTGGTGTAGAGATTATTGGCAGTTCCATCCCCATTGGTGAAAGTGGTATCGATGTTTTCCCCCCAGCCATGGACATCCACACGGCTGCCGTGGTTGGAGTAACCCAGACGAACGTGGGGGACTGCTTGACTGGATGCCCCGACCATGATTGCGCCAGACTCGCGGTACTCGTTGGAGACAGCCCGGTTGAAGATGCGTTTGCCAGCCAAGTTCCTATAGGCATCTAAATCGAAGCCGCCGTTACAAGCAGCTTCGACCACGACGATACCCTTGCCACTGCAGACAAGAATGGCATCAAAGTTGGCATCAGCAACCGAGACTGGCCAATAGTACTGCCCTCCTACTGGGTCAAACTCTTGTGCTTCCAGCAGAAGGATGTCACCGACGGCCATGTTGTTACAAGCATCCAAAATAGTGCTGGCAGTATTGTAGGAGCCATCGGGCCGGGACTGAGAAATGACTCGGCCTTTGGCGGCGGGGATGATGCCGACACCACCGATCTGGTTGTCAGTCATCAGCATCTGGCCGAGGACAGCTGTTCCGTGGTCGAAGTAGTTCCCGTTGCGCCCAGAGATCAGGGTGATATTGGCAGCCCGGAGATCTTCATGATTCAGGTTCCTGTGTATCACTTAGTTAGCAAGACTCCCCGAGTCGGCGGCGTATGGGATGCTTGTTTTAACCCACCATCCCTGCTCCATGTCAACAACACCAACGTTGGCACCATCTCCACCAGTAACCGTCCAAGCATAGCGAGCATTGATGCCCTGAGGAGCAGCATTCAGGTACCCCTGGTTCCCGCTGCGAGGATCGTCGTTGGGATTGACAGCCGGTGGGGGGCCTTGCTGAAGGGCATGTACACTAGAAACTACCTCAAGATCGTTCAGTTTGTGAATCAGTTCGAGTGTGAACCCAGACAGCGCAAGCGGCGATCCCTTTCCGGTGTCGGAGCTGGCAGTAGATATAGCGCTCAGGCCGATATCATCGATGTCAATCTGGAACCACTCAGCAAAGCTAGGGATCTCGATACCGCTGAGGTCGAGGCGCTTGCGAAGAGCCGCGCTGGGACGATGATCTTCTGGAACGAGGGGCGCAACAGTGGACACCAGCCGACGCCTGTGGCGGCCGGTATTGAGACCATTAATGAGGGTCTCAACGTCTGTGACTAGGCTGGCAATGAACTCAGGGTCTTCCAGCTGCTTCTTCAAGCCCTCTGGAGTGAGCTTAAGAGCGAGCCTCGGGGCATTGGAAGCCAAATCGAGGGATCCTGTAACAATCCATCACGTCAGTAACTAGGTATCTCATCATGTCTCATAAGACGAGACTCTTACTCTTTGAATTTGGATCAACAGCATAACCCGCACCAAGCTGCGCAGTAGCTAACAGGCCAGCTCCAAGCCATACTTTCCAGCCAGAAATAGGCATTTTCTTTGTCGTCAAATGTGCCTTCAAAAGCCGTTTGGGAAGGGTCTGAGCTTAGGTAAAAGACTGAAGAGGCTGGATGCTGATGAAGGAAACTTGACATTCGAGGAGGATATCTCCGGATTTTATATAGCGATCTATGTGTTCAAGTCTGATTCATCCACACCGAGCACTTTGGTGTCAACTGTGGAATGGTGCGTGCACTTCGCCTAGAACCAAAGTGAAATTGGCAAATCATCCTTCGAGGCGTTGAATAACATGCTATTGGCTAAACCAGGATGAATAACCCCTGATGCTTTAACAACTGACACCAAGCCACCACCACCCAGACATGTGGGCGAAGAATACCTAGGTAGTTTGTCCAAAATTGTTAAGGATCTCACTGTATTTCCACACAATCAATATCTAGCGCCATGTGCCAGGCTTGTCAGTGGCCATCTTACGATCCATCCAAAAATGATTGCCCCCGATCCAGAAGACACGACAGACCCGGTGATCCGACGCGCATAAGGCTCCTGAACAAGTCCGAATATTCGGACACAACGGTTCCCGGGGCCGGGTCATCAGCCATGCACCGCGCCACAAACAGCTCCTACGGACCTAATATTCCAACCAGGGTCCTGCTCCAAGCGGGCGGTATCGTCCCACACCTCGCGTAGATTCCCCTGCCCTTTCATCGGTGAGCGTTGACGCTTGGCTCAAAGTGGTCGCCCAAACAAATAATACCACCTCACCAAGCCCTGATTTGGCAGGATGCCGACGCTGGTCGAATGCTTATGCTCAAGGATACAAAAGTCTAGCCCTGGCCGACCTTCTTGATTGCCTTGGTATGGTCAATGCTACCCTGCATACGAGGAATCGATGCCTAGTAACACCATGACCTGGTATACTATTATTTTGATGTATAGTCCATCTCCACGTATCATCGTACCTCAAAAGCAGCAGCCACGATGAGCTATTATTGGGCCTGTTTGTTGGCTGCGTAGCATTCGGCCACTGCGAAGAATCCTATTATTTCCTTTGTGCAGACTTGGTGTGAATGACTAGGTACCTACCTGAACATGATCGGCCCGTAAAGAAGGGTCCCAGAGAAGGTGAGCTGATGACAAACGATCATACCACGTGCTAGAAAGACTGGCGGGTTCCCAAATCGTGTGTGTCTGACGGGTATTAAGATCGTGTCTAGAGAACTAGCCAGCTTGTCAAACGGATGCCGGTGAACGAAAAGCGAAGAGCAGTGAGTGAATATTCATCATTCATAAGGCATGCCAATCGCGGAAAAGCTACTTCGGTAATCATTCTAGAATCTCCTGTCGCCACCTCCTGCTAACATGGCGCGACCTGGTCAAATCACTAGTCCCTCGGTAATACGCATGACGTTCCTTACATCCTCAAAGTTGATACCCCTGCCATGTCTCTTTGCCATCATCCTGGCTGTCTTGGTGATGTTCTTGATCCTGCGGCCGTTGGTCTCAATCAAGGCTAGCTTGTCAAATTCCTCATCCGAGACAGCCGACGCAAGTTCTCCCTCCTCCATGCCCAAGAAAGTCTTCCAAATAGCCAATCGTGAGGACAGATCAAGGGCAGGGTAGTTGATGGTGAGGTGAATTCGAGACCAGATGGCTGGGTCTAGAACCCGTTCTCTATTGGTTGTGAGGAACAGGAGCGAGGGAAAGTACTCCAGCTCACGAAGGAACCGGGCGACAAGGCGGTTGCGCTCAGGAGAGTCATCACTTCTCTTCTCGAGATACATGTCGCACTCGTCGATCAGGAGAACAGCTCCCCACTTAGCAGCTAGTTCAAAGGTCCTGGTCAGCTCATCCTCTCCACGGTTACTGACAGGTGACCTCGAGCGAGAATCACGACGATGTCTCACGGGCACCCGATCTTGTTCGTCCTTCAAAAGCTCGGACAACTCCATCTTGACAAGAGGGGCATGGATCTTTTCGGCAACTGGCAAAAGATTCGTGTCAGTCTTCGATACAACCGCCCAAGACACTCAACATATACTCACTAGACTCCGCAGTCATTGTTTTACCCACGCCCGGGTCACCAGCCAGCAGCATGACAAGGCCGCCACCCTTGCCGTTGATGACATCGTCAAACGCCTCACCATCCTTGAGCTGATTTTCCACAAACGACAGGATGAGCTCTTTGTATCCCTGAGGCAAAACGAGGCTATCAAATGGCTTGGTATTCTTTTCCACGTCGACAATACGGTCCACCTCAAAGTAACCTTGCCATGATGGTCAGTGAAGTCAATCTTGGTTGATAACGCCGTAGACATTGACTTACCCCACTTCCTCTCCTTCAAGAAGTACCCTTGCATGGTAGAGCCCAAAAGCAACAGCTGAAGGTCATTCAAAACCTGTTTCTTATCCTTGGTGTCATCATCTATCAAGATGTTAGCCTACCTGCCCATGTGAATGGCCATCAAAATTCCGGATGTACCTTCTCCAACCGCCACTACCGACATAGCATCATCTTCAACAACCACTGGCCTTGGAGGCGGTCTGACATATGGCTCTTCGTAATCTCCATAATCATGGACTGGGACCGGTTGCCGATATCTTGGCCTGAGGGGGTTCTCATCGAGAGGGCGGTGACCACCAGGCGGCGCTGCATCGACTGGAGCTTGCGTTATCAATTGAGTGTAGTACTGGAGCTTGTCCAGATCGGTGAGAGGCCTGACGTAGCGGCGATGGGTGGTATTCCGGGCGTCAAGCATGATGCGGTTGGTGAGCTGCTGCCGCTCTGATTCGCTCATGGCCACCGCCCCCTCGGGAAGGTAGGCCTTGTAACTGACACCGGCAAACTCGTGATACTTCTTCCCTCGTTCGAGACACTGAGCCTTGACAGATTCGCCGTCTTCGAGATACTTGGCCGGGACGACTCTCAGGTCCGATATCCGCCGACTGCCCCTGAACTTTGGTAAATACAGAGTCTCGTTCATCGCCCCAAAGATGTATCCGTTCCACGAGGTGGCGGTGCAGAAAAGCAAGTACTGAGGGTGGCGTTGATAGCGCTCGGGGTTCTCGTCGGGCGCCTCGACTTCAGTCACGATGAAGAATTCACCCAAAGGTGTTTGTTTGTTGTAGCGTGCGGTCTCGTAAACCACTGAACCGGGAGAGTAGAGGATCCATAAATGTTTGAAGGTGATGATGCCGTGGCTGACCAGCTCGTCTTTGACAGCAAAGGCTTCTGCCAGGTCGGCCCGGACAAGAGATCGCAACTGAATCAGAATGGTCTTGACGAGCTCGCTTTTCTCCTCATCAATGGCCTTGTTGAACTCGTCCCAGCGCCAAAAGAACTGGCGGAATGGGGCCTTGAAGATGAGAAATTTGACCTGAGGCACCAAATTGTCGTAATTTTCAAACACACGAAACAAGGCCTCGCGCACTTGAGGGTGTCGAATCTCAATTGAATGGAGTTCAACACGCTTTTTGCTGCCATTCATGGTGGGTAGAACACGGCGACGGACGATGAGCGGATAGGTGCAGTCCTCTTTGTCTTCGTCGTCCTCGACGTCTTCGGGCATCTTGGAAATCCAGCTCAGACAGCACTGGCACTTCTTTGGACCTTCGTAGAGATCCTGGACCAGGCGCTGACGGTCCTCGGCGTCGACTTGGTCTTCGATGCGGATGGCATCGGCCAAGCGCTCGATGATGGAGTATGACTCCTCATCGTTTTGGATTTTGTCGGTCGACATAGTGATGGGCGCTTCGGCTTGAACAAAAATTACGACGATAGGAAAGGTTGGGAGAAGGAGAGATGGAACGGAGCGAAAACGATGGCGGACATCTTGATATACCCCGCGATTCCGCTTGACCAAGGTGCTGGAACTCGTGGAAGGCTGTGAGACCTTCCTGCCTGGCGTTGCCTGAGCTGCGCATGCGGGGGCATGCAGTATGCACTCTATCGGAGAGCTTGACGATGTTTCGATTGGTCTGCTCCAGGCAGCACTGCCACCGGCGGCTTGTTGCAACCACCGATCTTATCTTTGTTCCCAAGCATTCAATCCCAACCATTATTCTTTGGGTGTGTCACTGGTCAGTCATCCACGTGTGCCTCGTTCAAGTCAGGTAGGTATGCTCCACCACCTCCACTCTCGGGAGCAATCCTTCTGAATGGCGCTAGAATCTCCTCCCTAAACTCTTTTGAGGCAGCGCTTATCAGATCAGGAGTCAATCCTCAGCGTCGATCGTTGTGACCAGTATCAAAACGCATGCTGTAATTTCGCCAGGCGGTGTTCACGGCGTTGCGGCATTCGCTCGCCCGGCCCCACTATGCCGCTTAATCACGTCAAAGGTCTCTTCGAACTTGGCTTTGCTTTCCTAATTTCGACGCGGAAGGAGCTAGTTGCCGGCCACGTTCGTCCCTCCGGCGCCGTTCAGCATGACATCCACGCCCCAAGTAGAGGCCGAGGCCCCGATGCTGGGGAAGCTCAGGCAGGAGCATCTGAAGACAAAAAAGGAACAACACAGATATCGATTGCTTTTCCCATCTGATGAGATACTGGGTACCTACTGCCTAGACAATTATGGAAGGAACGTAAGCGGGGTGGAGTTCAAATGATCTGACTCTGGCATGTAAGGTAAGTAGTTCGTGATATTCGAGCAAGTACGAATGTCTCCGCCGCTTAACTACCTTATGTTATCGGCCGATGCATGCATTTAGAGTCTGCACTTTCCTCCGCGACAGTGAATTTGTCCACATGGATCCGAGTAAGCATCCACGTCTCCGCCGGTCCCGGGTGGTATCAGAGGCTAATGCCCATCCCACGCCATTAATGGGCGCTTCCTTCCCTTTGAGATGCTACGATATGACGTGACAGCCCGGTCAGCTTGTTGTTCTCATGGAGGGTGGGTGACAGATATGGCTAGCGATTGGTAATTTGTCTGGTGACGAGTGAGGGGGTGTTGAGGCCCCGTGTGTGGTGATGACTTGCAACCTTGGTGTTTAGCAGAATGCAGCCATCGCCAGTTTCTCGGTGTTTAGTTGATCAGCCGTGTTGATACGCGAGTTTGCATTCTGTCTCTAATAAATCAACATCATGGGGGATACTGTCTCTCGACCCATCCGAGAGAATCCCGACAGTATCAGCGATGAATCAAGACCCAGAAGGCCGAGGGACCAAGAGATCCCCCACTCCCAGGCCGAGTCTGAGGGGCAGAGTGAGCCTGACCCCATTGTGTTGCCACCCCTTATCATCGATGATACAAGACCTCGTCGGCCGAGAGACGAGGAAATCCCAGATTCCCAAGAAGAATCACAGAGTGAACCCGACCCTGTCCAGTGGCAAAACTTGGGCATCGATTATACAATACCTCCTCAGCCGAGGGAGAGTCAAATCCCTGAAAATGAAGCCGAGTCTTGCATTGTAGTAGGAGGCGACGGTATGTTCGATTTGTGACATGGCACCAGAGAACCAAACTGATTACGGTGAATAGATGCCCCTATTGCCCCTATTACCATCGTTGCGACCCCTTTGAGAACGAACCGACGGCAGCTCCGACTGCTGCATCGTGGCAGCATTCCAGACGTGGAACACCGCGATGCCTTCCGAACAATCATGATGAATATTAAGTCCCGCCGCGGACAACTGGGTGCTCAGTTCCAGGACATCGAGGTCAGATCCTGGGTGGTTCCGTTCGGCGACGAGGGTTTCTCGCTCTGTGATCTTCATTTGCGACCGGATGCCTTTGGCATTCACGCCGTAGACAAAATAATTGGTACTGCAAACTAGAATAACGCTTTAAGAATAATAGAAAAGGCCTATTAACTATCTTCTTAAGGCTTATTACTATCTTTTAACACATTAAAAGTATCTTTTACTGTATTCTCGATATTCTTAAGGCATATTGACTATCGTTTAAGGCCTATTAACTATCTTTTAAAGCGTATTAACTGTCTTTCAATGCTATATTCCCATTTTGTAGTGCTAGTTTTTAGTCCAGGACGTGACATTAAACCCGGTCTTGCGAAGAAGCGAGATTAGGCGACTATGCTGGGTTAGTACGTGGAGACGAGAGGCGGTGATGGAGACTTACGCCTGTGGAAATGGCTCGTTAATGACGGCGACAACCAATTTCTTCCCCTTCGCCTTCATCTCGAGGGCTGTAAACAGGACAAAGGTAAAGAACGGGGATCCTGCCATGCCGTAATAGATAGCCTCAGAACGATCGATATTTAGCAAAGTTGTTGGATCGTTTTGTAAGGTAGCTTGAACCCAAGGCAGACCGTCATCTACCGAATCTTGGATCAACTGTAACACAACCTCGACGCCGAGCTTCACGGTATCCGTCTTGGCGGTAATAACCTTAGCGGCGGTGCGGGCGGAAAGCGTCTTGAGATCCTTTCCGGCGCCAACAATATACCTCTAGATACGCGTGTAAAGATGTCGGAATCATCAGAGGCGTCACCGACCCTGAGCATGTCGTACACGCGCTCATCTAAAGCGAGGAAACTCATAAGTCGGACACACGACATGCTAAGTGCTAGGTTGACGCCTTTTCGTCAGGATCGTTCATGACGGACTCGTCAAAGTTGTCCGTCTCTGGGATGGGGCCGAGAGACACATTTTGGAGAAGCTCATCGGTGATTTTCGCAACCCTGTCGTAGTGGTGGTGGTATGCAAGGGTGACATGAACGATCTTCATGGGAGGGATCGACTGTGACGGAAATACCGTCTGTTTGTTGGGTAGAACAAGGGGAGTGGACATCGACCGAGCAATTGACCAGCCCCCAGTATGTCGTAAGATCCGACGAATCATCTACCCCGAACTCTTGCAGCTTTTTCTGGTAGTACAGCATGATCATCCAGTACTCCCAGCCGCACTCTTTGTAGTGTCGGGTAAGCCACATACGATCATCATCTGTGTAGCTCGAATTGAAGATATGATAGGGTTCGCCGGGTTTAAAGGTAGGGACGAAATCTTCCTTGTCAAGAGCTTTCTCGACGAGAACCGGGTTGTCGACAATGATCTCCTTGAGTCGTGATATTTCGTAAAGGAGCCACATATACCCGACCCAATCGGGGGCCTTGTTCCATGCGGGGGTAGCCGTGCAAAACCCAAGTCTCGTCTTCGGGATCAAATTGATCGATCGGGAGATGTATGATCTCTTGTTCCTGGCCACGGCCGCCTCGTCGATGATGACGGTGCGCCATTTGCTCGCTAGCTCTAGTTTAGCTCGGGTCTAGTTTCCGTCGTGGATATAGTAGGGGCGGGGATAGCTGGTGTAGTGACGTGATCCCGGCCGCGAGGTATGTCAGAGGTGAATCCTAAATTTATATATCGGCGAAGCGCAGCCGTCTTCCCCTCCACTTTTTTTTTACCTTTAATACTCCCCACGAATCCTTCGCCTTATTTACGTTGATTGTTGTGTGGTGTGCCGAGAACCTAGCGTTCATTCGATTGACGATATGAAGGCATCTCTTACGAGGGTATTGCCGTATGCATCGAACGATTCCTAAGCCTTAAGTTAATCCCTTATACATACCTTTACCCTCTCTAATATCGCTTAGCTTACGAGTTTCCATATAGTCCGACCTTTTAATAAGCTACCTACCTATGTTAGAGAGCTCCTCCTCCATCATGTCCGTTACCTATACCGTTCTCTTTCGAATTAAGCCCGATGCGGAAGTTAATGATGTGAAGGCCGTATGTTCTTGTTCCTCATCGTGACATTCGGCCGATAGATAGCCATAAACTTTGCCAGGAATACTAACATCAGGCTAGTGATCAAAAACACAGGCCACTGCTATTTAGGCAAATCGACCGGTGCCGGACCACTTGGTATTCGACCCATCACCTCAACGACATCCAACACTTTGAGGACCTGAAAATTGATAGCTTGGAGCAGGGCGGCAAAGCGCTCAAGGTCTCTCCTGGGGCGACGGTCCGGCAGGTTTACTGGGCTGCAGATAGAAATGCTGGGAGTGTTTTGGGTGGCATTTGCGAAGTAGGTAACGTACGTTATAAGCGAGCGACCAATATAAGCGAGCGACCACTTTTTTCACGCGACGCGTAACCTCACCCTCAAACCTAATTTTCTCAACAATCTAAAATGCCATCTACTTCAGAGGAAGCCTATATAATCTTAGCCCTTGAAGCTTTTTAAAATGACAAAAATCTAAGTGTATCAGCTGTAGCTAAGATATATAACGTCGATCGCAGCACGCTCAGACACCGACGCGCCGGCCGGCCTGTACGACGCGATATAACACCCAATTCGAAAAAGCTGACTCAATTAGAAGAGGATGCCATTATTTAATACGTTATTAAACTATATACGCGAGCTTTTCTACTAAGATTGCGTAGTATGGAAGATATAGCTAACCAACTACTACGCGTACGCAACGCGCCCCCTATTAGTAAGCTCTGGGTATATAATTTCGTTAAACGTTAGCTATAGCTCTATATACGTTTTACATATAAATACGACTATTAGAGAGCTAAGTATAAAGATCTAAAGGTTATTACCGAGTAGTTTACGTTCGTACGGAATACTAAGGCTAAGTACGGTATTATAGATAACGATATTTATAATTTCGATAAGACTAGGTTTATAATAGGTATTATCTTCGCGGATATAATAATTACGACCTTAGACGGCCTTAGTAAGGCGAAACTAGCTTAACTTAACAACTGCAAATAGGTAATAATAATTTAGGAAGTTAATACCCTCGGCTAGGCTATCCCTCTATTTATTATTTTAACCGTGTAGTACTACTTCGCCAACTAGTATACCGAGTGTAACCTCTTAGTTAATTGGCGTATCGTAATTACCGATAATGGCTGGACTACCAATCCAGTAGGCCTAGATTAGATTAAGTACTTCGATTACTATACGGTGCCCCGGATAAAGGGCAAATACCGGCTATTAATCCTCGACGGCTACGAAAGCCACTACTCGACTAAATTCGAGCGCTACTATTAGGAGAATAATATTATTATACTTTATATACCTCCGCATTCTTTATATTACTTTTAGTTACTCGATGTCGGCTGTTTTAGGCCGCTGAAGTAGGCGTATAGTCGCTAGATTAAGGACTTAATGCGCGTATATATTAACTATATAAGTAAGTTCGAGTTCCTTTGTACCTTCCGTAAAGCCTTTTTCGCCTCTATAATAGAGAAGAATATATAAGGTAGCTTTACGGGTACTAGCTTTATGCTGTACGATTTAGAAAGGGTATTTTCTAAGTTGGATGTAAAGCTTTATACGCTAATACCTCCGACCTTCCGGCCCGGTACCCTATAACCTTGGGTCTTCCAGATACTATATAACCCCCGAAAAGCTAACTCGCAGTTAACGCTTATTAAGACTCGTATTACTAACTATTAAAATAGCTTCCCGACTTTAATGTTAGCTGCTATGGACCAGCTTGCTAAGAGTATAATGGCTGTGATGTACTAGGTGGCTCTCCTACGTGTAGAGAACACTTTACTCTGTAAGGCTAACGAGGTACTAAGTAAGCGCCGGAGAGCCAAAAAAACACGTGTGCGGCTCGGAGGATCACTTACTGTGCAGGATGTACACGATTTACTGGATAAGAAGGCCGTGGGTAGAGAGGGAGTGCAAGAAACGCAGCCGGATGGTAGTGGTGTAGGGGGGGCTTATACGAAGGTTCGGTGCTGTAGTGTGTGCGGCAAGCCTGGCCATAATGCACGTACTTGCCAGGAGGCTGCAGAATTGTCTGATTCAGCTATTTCGGATGTAATTATGGTTGCTTCCTAGTATTGTTGTGTAGTAATTGAGGATAATGGTATAAAGGTTGTGAAAAAGTGGTCGCTCGCTTATATTGGTCGCTCGCTTATAATGTACGTTATTTCAACATGTCCCGGCTCACTGCTCGAATACCTTAAGGTAGCTAGGTAGGTATCGTCAAAGTCCACCCCAAACTCCCCGTGGTGACCTCCACCTTCTCGTTCGGAATTTCTAACTATGTTTCTGCAGAAACTTCATTGACGCTGGTGACAATGTAAGGTAGTGGAAGAATGGTATACCATACCTTACCGATGCCCTCATGAAGCGAGGTAAAGACAATGGCATTCGGGTCCTGTGGCTGGTTGAGTATCAACGAGAAAAAATGATGCTGTACTCCGGGACGACCGCTGAACCCATAGAGCCGATAACAGCCGGTGCCTCGGGGTTTATTACTTCCTTCCAAAGCGTTTTGAAAGCCGCGGCCATATTGTTGTATGCGTATCCCCAATCCTCCGTGTTTGCGGGATGGCCCTACATAAATACCACCTTCATATCGCTGACCTTCATGATAGAACGTGCTATATGCCGTCTCCTCGTCGTCATCGATCTTCTTGATTCCAACGTAGATATAGGCTCTATAGTGGGTTTTATGACCCATTGTTGATTCGATGCTTGGGATCGTATGTAAATCCAGGATACTAAATTTGTGACGTCCAATCACCACCCTTGTGGTTGGGGGAATTGTCTGTGTGACCTGGCGAGCGACGGAAGGGGTTAAATGAGATAAATGGTCTGTACAAGGATTTTACCAGGAGCGGTGGTGTCGACATCCACATTAACGAAATAGCCTTTGATATAACGTATAATTGAGGCATACCCATATTCACCCAGGAAAGCCAGCGTTAACCGTGGAGGAGATCAAGCTAATCATTGTGGATGCGGCAACTGCGGAGAAGCTGAATGGTGGTCTCTCGAGAGCGTTGACGGTGTTCGGGTCGCACAGTTCTTCAGTGTGGGAGCAGAAAGGCGGTGCTTCTCGTAAAAAGTATATCAGCTTACACACGAAGGGAAAGACGCTCCTCCGGACAAACAGTAAGTGGGAACCTAGATTACTACGTCTCGACAGACCCTTCTAATTTGTGCGGAGTATTGGGGATTTGGTGGAGAAGGCTATCGTAGCGGATCTTATTGGTGACCAATGTTAGGGTTTGCCTTGCCTACTGTAAACAAAAGAATTGGTATTATAAGCTAGGACTACGCCTTCACAACGGCAGAAAAGACCTATCAACTATCTTCTTAGGGCTTATTACTATCTTTTAATACATTAAAAGTATATTTTAAGGTCTTCTCGATATTTTCTAAAGCCTATCAACTATCTTTTAAGGTTTATCAACTATCTTCTAAGGCCTATTAACTATCTTTTAAGGCCTATTAACTATCTTTTAAAGTCTATTAACTAACTTTTAATAAGAGATACGTTGTGTGGAAGAAGTTTCTGATCCATTTAGTTATCTGGAAGCTTTAATGACCCACAAACTTCAAGACCACAAGACTTGATTGCCAGCAACGCCAGCTATATCAAAGAGCGGATGTGGCTACATAAGGTTTTAAAAGAAATCAAGCCAGGTCTCAAAACTTAAATTCCCGAAGGCTATAAAAACCGGTGCCTGCTGCTCAGCCCAGTCCTGGGACAACTGCCACACACACACACACACACACATACACACACATACCCGAGCCTGTTTTCATACATCACTGTGACCATGAACCAGCCCAACAAGAAAGAAGAGGAGGAAATCTCCAAATTTTACACACCACGAGCGGGCGCGTCTCGAAGTCGCCCACCATCGCTCGAACGCGGCCATGGGTCAGACCCAAACATAGATGCGCCTGCTGGCAGATCACGTTCGGCTCCCGCACGCTGGATTCGGCTCGAGCAGGCGATGGATCATTCGGGTTCAGTTTCTGACGACCCCCCAATCGTCCCCAACGCGACTTCCAAAGGTCAACCCGGTTCTGAGGGTGATCAAGAACCAAAAGAACGACGGTGGAGACCTAGAGGGCGTAATCGACGCAAGAATAGGGAGAACAAGGCAGGTACAGCAGAGGAGGAAGAAGATAAAGAAGGCGCAGAAGAAAAGAAGTCGGACGGTGATGACCAGTGAGAGCGTCTTTGGCTGTGCCTCCTTTTTCTGAGCGCACCGTTCCAAGCATTTCAGGAATATGGATAGGTATATAAAGCCCTCTGCCCAGAGCGAGTGATGGGCTGGGGTGATTTGGTATGTACGGGGAAGCTCGAAGCGAACTATCAATCAAGGTATGTACAAAAAGATGGCATCCACCTAGCAAGCGACTCCAACATGCACTGACCTCAGGTGGAATAGTGGGAAACGTACCCGACCTCGAGCATGGAACCATACCCATCTGCCGTGTTTCCGTTGGGGTAACCTGGCTATCTGGACGTTAGCGCTGCGCTCACTGCAGTTTTGCTCAGAGACAAAGACCTACCCAGTCGCCGCCAACGGCGACGTTGAGAATGAAGAACAGGGGCTTCTGAGCCAAGCTCGCCCATACACCAGCATCATTGATCTGATCGCCCCGGACTTGATGAAACTGCTGCCCGTTCATATACCAAGTGATGCTCTCGCCCCTCCAGTCGGACGAAGTCCGATCAAAAATGACTCGCCACTTTTGCCAACCCTGGTTGGGAATGTTGATGGCACCACCTCGGCCGTTCGGTTCGTTGCAAGCGCCTCCTGGATATACGTGGCAATGGACAGTCCCAAATCCCCGTAGCTCTCCGTTGACAGTCTCCATGATGTCAACCTCGCCGCAGGCCGGCCAGCCAGTTCCGGTCCTGATGCTCTGGCCCAGGAGCCAAAAGGCAGGCCAAATTCCCTGCTTCTGAGAAATATCGTTTCCGCCAAAGCGTATCTCTGCCTCCACCAAAGTCCTTTTTCCGGCGCCAGGGGTAAAGGTGTACCTCGACTCTATTCTCCCAGAAGTCCATTGCAGCTGGGGGTCGCGCCAGGGGACGATCTGAAGAGTCTGGCCACCCGACAGTTGGATTTGCTTGGGGTTGGCACGGTATGTCTGGAGCTCATTGTTAACGCCAATGTTCCTATCGATGATGTCCCAGTTGGACATAGAGGGCAAAGTAGCGGAGGGTCCGGAGAAGGTGTCGGCCCAGAGAAGGGAGTAGCCATCATACGACGGAGGCTGATAGGCCGATGCCAGTGAGGATAAGAGCGGAAGAGAGAGATAAGTGGAGATATGCATGGCGAACGAGTCTAAGAAGACAAAGTAAGGGGTGATAAGAAGGTATACGTATGTACAGAGAAAAAGCTGAATGTTTAACGGAGTGTCCCTCAAAGTCCAAGGAATGTAACCCTGTCTTGGATAAGGAATGTGGTTAAACGATCCTCGCTAGCCTAGACCTTCGAGTCACAAAACACGGAAAGAGAGCCTCACCTTATATAAACATTCCTGTCCTTCAGATGCGCCATCTAGAACCTGGCCGCTGGGTCTGGAGAAAATGCAGCGGTGCCATGAACTGACCACTGAGGAGCACGGGAAGGTGTACTGTGATGAGAGTAAGCCACATGGGCTCCATCTTACCCCTGCTTCAACATCCCAAAGTCCACAAGGTCAAGTCAGGGCATCCGTCCAAGTGGTCACTCCGGTGTATGCCACGCCGTCTCCGCACTGACTTTTACAGGAAATACTATGCAACGGTGTAACATGAAGCCGAAGATTTGCCCGGAATGTTCTTGGTATTCGGCGGCTCAGGCCGTTATAGCCCGTCGTTTGCGCCCCGGTACGGTAGTCGACTCGGTCGAGGCCTGGAAAAGGATGCTAAGGAAATGACTGGGGATCTGTCGCTTATGCGGCCCATTTCGGGGTCTCTCCACATTGATTGGGCACAAAAAAGTTTTCGAGGCACTCTGATATTGTTCCTGCGTCGCGAGTTGAACCTTGATGTGGCTGCAAATCCGCCAAATGGCCACGCTTAAGTCTTGTATATGATCAGCCAAAGGATTGGGCCTCGCGTGAGGTATCTGTCACCTCCCAGACTTTGCCCCTTATGACTGAGCTCAACCTGTTATGAAAAGCTCAAGTGTCCATGTGGAATCGGAGATAAAGATGTCAGGGGGTCAACGGTTTGTGACAGAAGACGGTCCTCGAGTCCACTGCGGCGAAACGAACCAATAGCACCGCTCGGTTGAGGCTCGAAAAGGACAATTGCTCCCGGGTTGGGTGACACTTTTACCCCAGCTTTAGGGTTGCATTGGGGACATCTGCTGCCAGATGCGCCCGGTAGTTGCGCCGAGTTGAAGTTGCATCTTGGGACTTTGCAAGTGAGAACTTTATCTTCTGAGGAATTTCTAGACATTTTCATCGCATGTGAAGAAAGTGTAACGTTGTCTGTGGACAACAGTGAACGTTGCTTGAAGGTTCAAAGACGCGGTTTTCTTCGAAGTGGGTTGACTTCAGTTGAAAGGTGCCTAGCTTTGCCAAAGAGAGCCTGGGAAGGCGGGATAAAGGGAAAAAAAGGTAGGTTTTGTGCGATGTTGAATTCTTCTGCTTGGCTCATTTGGTACCAAGTTTGAAAAATGGTGTCTCGAACTTAACCCGGAAAGGATGAGGTAAGCACTCCCATTGGCTGTGAGAAAATGGGGTAAATGGGCAAGAAACCCGAAAAGGGGCCACATTACGCCACTAATCTCCTTTCCAGGTTTCACTCGGGGGTATAATGGTACAAATGGCGCAGCATGAGATCTAGGCCCTCAGAAGGTGAAATTGTGGCTCGGAGCGTCCTAGGCTCACGCGTGCGTAGACCTAAACTGAGCCTGCTAAAAAGCAACCCGCTACAAAGTCTAGATTCCTTAACGTGCTACAGGTGCAATCCTTGTCTCCTGCTCGATCCGGACCTGTATTCTTGTTGACCGGTCAGCCACACCTGATCCAAGGCTCAGAGATGTCTGTCTACAGTCTCCATGAGGCAGGATGCCCCAAAAAGGTCTGAAAACTTCAGCTATATACCTTACATGCATTCATCAACGGCCACCTCTTACAACAATCGGATGGTTGCGAGGCATCAAGCCTACCCCTCTCTCCGCTTGCCGGTTACATCACCCAATGGCGCTAACTTCTCCACATCCGAGGTTCACCGACCCCCCCCCTTCTTCCGAAAGCCCATCTTGAACCGTACTATTGTCTACGGTCGTATTCAACTTCTTGAGAGCAGCTTCAAGATGACAGAACCCAGCCAAATCCGCTTCAATCAGGAAGCAGCAGACTGGGATTCCAATCCCTCCGTCCTCCTTGCCACCGAACTTGCACTCAAATCTTATCTCCCCTTTTGCCGCCCCTCCCTGGATATTCTCGACCTAGGTTGCGGAACAGGCCTTTTGTCCCTGCTGCTTGCTCGGCATGTGAGGTCGGTCACAGCAGTTGACTCGGCCTCGGGCATGATCGACGTTCTTACGGCCAAGCTATCCTCGTCCGGCTCTCACAAACAAGACCAAAATGTTCTCCCTGTGTGTGCACTGCTAGAGGATCCGAATGACACGAGACTCCAGATCGACCCGATGACCAGAGATGCTCTTGAAGCCGGGTCACCGCCGAGGAGGTTCGACCTCGTGGTATCACATCTGGTGCTGCATCATATTCCGGATCTGGCTGCCGTCTTCAAGATTATGTTTGAATTGCTGAAGCCTGGTGGAAAGGTAGCAGTGACTGACTTTGAGGACTTTGGGCCGGAGGCGAGAAAGTTTCACCCCGAGAGCAAGATGGAAGGGGTGGAGAGGCACGGAATCAGAAAGGAGGATATTCGCAAGATTATTGAGGAGTCTGGGTTTGAGGGCGTGACTGTGGAGACGGCGTTTGAGTTGCCAAAGCGAGTCGAGAGTGTTCCAGGGAAGGGGGATACCGAGAGCGGACCGACAATGGTTTTCCCGTTTCTCATCTGTAGCGGGACGAAGCCATGATAGATATCCAGTGTGTCATGGAAAAAGCAATCGATGTGTTTTTCCCCGTTTTTTGTTCTCAGATGCTCCTTCCTGAGTCTTCCCAGCGTCAGGGGGGCAAGAACGCTGCTCTCCCTCAACTCCCCGGAATCGGCTCAGCATGAAGAGAAAGAGCCGGCCAGATGGACACTCACCTGCTCCAATTCAACTATCCCATCTTATCGGGGCCAGCCGCATCATTAAACCCAACCCGCCGTTGACACCACATCCTTCAGTTCTCGGTAGCACCCAGTTATTATACAGCCATGTCCATCCCGGCCTCCCAGGATATGTTCAAGATGGGTCTACCGGGCGGGCCACCTGGGCCACCGCCCTTTACGCCCGGCAACCCTTTCTTTCCACCTCCGCAGCCCATCAAACCACCCTCGCCTTTCAAACCAATCCATGCTGGAAGCAGCAACATTCACTCCTCCCTCAACAACTTCTCGTTTGGCCCCAGTCCCCGTCCCTTTGACGGCGGCAAATCGTTTCCCAACCATGATCACAATCCCAGCAGCCACATCACCTTTGGAGGTCCCTCGTCCTCCCGATCCCGCCGCGCCTCTTCCAGCAAGACCGACCGCTCTGCCAACAAGCTGAAGCCCACGTCGCCTGCCCCCTCGGGCAAGTCGAAGTCATCCACCCACACGAAAGGCTCCCGTCGGAAGAAGGCCAAGGACGACACCAAAAAGGTTGCAGAGAGCGTCAAGTCCCAGTCAAAATCCGCGCTGGGGAAGCTGAAAGGACTGGCGTCGAAGCTCAGGAAGAAGGCGAGCGAGAAGAAGAAGAAGCTGAGCAAGAAGAGGAAGCAAAAGACCAACTCGCTGTTCAAGCTGAGAGTCCAGCTGGAGAACCCGACGGATGTGGCAGAGGGCATGGTGCCGGAGGGAGCTCCTGCCGCGGTAGATGCTGTTCCGCTTCCTGGGCCGAAGCAAGAGGACACCCAGAAGGGTAAAGGGAAGGACAAGGAGCCGGAGAAGAAGAAGGGCGGGTTTGGGTGGTTTAGTGGGAAGAAATAAACTCGGAGCATTGGAGCATGAAGGGGCGAGGAGAACTCAGATTGACACCGACATACCTGACCTGCAGTAACGATACGGTGGGCGATCGACTATATCAATAGCGGGCATGCATTCGAGAAGTACTTTAGATACCCCTTCGAGAACTGGATAAGCAATGAACCTCTATCCCATTTCAACCGACCGCTACGTACTATGATGCCCTGATCACCCGAGCCTCCGACATTGCCAGATTACACTCAACATTAAAGCTAGCCTACTACTACATTCAAACTATGATGATATATATACTTATCACTTGAACTGGAAGAAAGAAGGATAAAAAAAGACGAATAGAAGAGCAACGGATCATCCAGAAAAAACTGGCAATCAACAAGTTGGTGATGCTGATGAAGAAAAAAATGAAGCTGCCGAATGACCGGCAAGCCCTCGATTCCGCTCCTGCAGAAATCCCTCTTCCTTTTCCAAAATACTGATGACAACCGGTAGTATGCAAGTCCCGAGCCCATCCCAAATGCATGCGCGTGGAAGGCCTTATCTCGCCTGTCCAATCGTCCCTCTCCTTCCCCTCCCCTCCTCTCTCCGCGTGGTAGCACCTGTCACTCTGCTCCACTCCTCCCACTCCTGGCTGATCTCCATCAGCACTCCGCCCATGACTTGGGCGCTGGCCATCAAGCCGTGACCCTCGCCTTCGAGAACCCGCACCTCACACCGCCGCATGGTCTTGCCGAGCCACCTGACATTGTCGACGGGCACGCGCGTGTCGCGGCTTCCGTGATGGATAATCACCGGTCGGGTAATGTCGACATAGCGGAAACCAATCGTGTGGCGCCGCTCGAGGCACACAAGCAGATCAACGGCGGGGTTGGCTCCGGTTGTGGCCAGGTGCCAAATGGAATGTGTCAGCCGGTTGTCGTACAGCTCCTGTCTTTCACGATCTGCCAGCTGCGACGTAGCGAGCGCCGCGGCCGCCAGCAAGAGATCCTCCTTGTCCGATGTCCGTCTGTTTCCACGCTGCGTAGAGTTGGACCGATTGTGACGATGGCCAATGCCACCGCCGCCCGTAGGATGAGTTCCCGTGGGCTGGACATGATCCATGTACTCGTCGGCCGGCGGTGGTATCTGAGACACGCCCTTGGACCCATCCTCGTCGTAGGTGTGGTTTTCCTTATTGTCCGCACCATGTGATGAACTCTTGGGCTGGTCCTTGCTCTCCTTGGCTGCGTTGTTCCTCCTCTCTCTCCGTGCTCGTTTTTGCTTGGGAAGAGAGCTTGTGATGCTGGAGCTGGTGGCCGTCATGAAACTGCTGTTGGCCGCCTTTAGAATAGGGGTAGGCAGTGCGCGCAGTATCCTTTGGCTCGTCGGGATAGCATTCGTCGGCGGGAGAGGCGTTTGCGCGCTTGAGCCGATGACGTTCATCTGTGAGGGTGGAATCCATGGCGCAAGGAGATGTATCCGGCCGCGAATATGCTGGGGCATACGGAGGGCTGTGGCCAGGGCGTAAATGGCACCCGCCGAATGGGCGAGTATAGAAAACTTTGTGATCTTGAGCGACTGGCAAATTGCATAGACATCATCTGAGAATACGTTAGTGGACGAAATAGATCATTGGCAAAGGGTGGCATAGCATACCGGGCCAGCCCAAGGGTGTCGCGGTGCCCTCTGCGTACGGCTCGCTGTCTCCCACGCCGGGACGGTCCGGAGTGATCAGTCGAAGCTTGAGCGTCAAGGCCAGTTCGTCATAAAACGCCGTAATGTATCTCGTCAATCC
This sequence comes from Triangularia verruculosa, assembly GCA_033296885.1. Taxonomy (NCBI): domain Eukaryota; kingdom Fungi; phylum Ascomycota; class Sordariomycetes; order Sordariales; family Podosporaceae; genus Triangularia; species Triangularia verruculosa. The sequence goes on along the minus strand of MU864082.1, from coordinate 8,513 downwards.
CATGCCAACGCAGCAGAAAACAGCGCTGCCGTTGGGGTCTCCAACCTCACTAAAACTGATGACCCGTCCTGTTTGGGGATGGCGAATCTTCTGGCTCAACCTCGGACTGCATAGGTAGCTTTCCACCGCATCGTCGATGCTATCGGCGCTTGGTGGTCGCTCGTAGGCAATATGCGGGTGGTCGCCCTTTGAGTGGCTGGACGCACGATGGTCTGATAACGACTTGTCCGGGGTGGGACTTGGAGCTCCGGAAAGCCGCTTCAGTCGCGTGCTGCTCCGTTTTGACTTGACAGCCACACCGCCGCCCTCGCTTGCGTATCCGCCAAAGGGATCAGGCGTAGTTCGTCCGGATCGTCGACGCTTCGCCTCAGTGCTGGTCTCGCGGTCCCTGCGGCGTCCTTGAGCGATGGCGGGTGATGGGGCGCCATCGCCAATGGGATCTAGTTCGGGAAACATAACGGCCATGGGGGTAATGGGAGGGGCGCTGTGTACTTCAGGCTGAAGCCTGTCTGAGGTGTATTGCGGGACTTCTGCAGATAGTCTGAGAGGATCAAGCGGCTTTTGTCGAGAGTTCCGCGATCTTGTGTCGTCAAAAAAGGTGTGGCCGTCCGAGTTTTGTTCTTCAAGCTCAGGTATGGTCCCGCTCTCACGTTTCGATGTCCGAGAGGCACGGGTAGAAGACCGCTTCGCACCGCTTCCGGTCTTCCTCAGAGAAGAATCCCTGGTAGGGATGGCCCGAGGACTAGAAAGCGTGCTGCTCAAGCCGTCCCTGCTAAGGTCAAGGTTCGTCTCCTCGTTGATTATGGACGACTCGGTGAACAACGGGTCCAGTCGCGGTGTAGTGCTCCCACTTGGGGGATTATGCCCGGGAGTGCCGTAGCTTCCTCTCTTCTTGTCGGCCTCCTTTTCTCTCAGCACCTCCTTGCTGCTGATATACTTGAGACTGCGCTGACTCCTGCTGTTTTTCCAGCCCCAGCTCTCAAAAGACCGCTGCTTCCTGAGACCGTGTCCGTCGGGGCCCGGGGACAGGGGCTGCTCGTTTCTAGGCTCGACACTAAGTTTGCCGATGCTGTTTCCGACGCTCTCTGCTCCTCCCGAAGTTAACGATCCCTTGCTTGACGGCCGAGACAGCGCACTGCTGCTTCGTGATAGGAGGCCCTTCAGACCGCCAGAACTCTCCCTAGCGCCGGGGCTTCTCGGAGACTTGGGGGCTGTGAGAACAGACAAACCGCTTGGGGGCTTGGAGGTCCGGATGACCGGAGCGCTCGCAGCAAGTTCATCTATTGGCACATCCTCCTCTCGAAGCTCTCCCAGGGATGGTTTGGAAAAGGCGCCGTAGTCGACGCCGAAGGAACCACCGGCAGTGGTGGACTGTGTCGGTGACCCAGGAAAGGAGATGCTGATAGGGCTCCCTGGTCCAATGGGCGAAAGGTACGACGGGCTCTCAAAGTGGTTGCTGAGCGGCCTCGATATGGCCGACAGCGAGGTGATAAGAGACGAAATCACTTCGGGTGACGCAGGCGTGGGTGGGACGGTGATGGTGGTTTCGGACTCCCTTTCTCTTTCTCCTTCTTTTGTCTTGGGATAGCGGTTGGCATAGACCTGCCGATCTCGGTCGGTCCAGTCGGCAAAAATGTCGGGCTCTCGATGACGCCTCGAGTCGATGATGGGGGGAGGGTCGAGACGGCGGGACGAAGTGTGGGAGTTCTGCCGATGGTGACGGAGGCGGTCTCGCTCGCGGGACTTGCGGGGAATTGCGGGCGGTGGTACGACGGACGACAGCTCCAGGTGGTCCATGGTGGCAGAGGCAGAGGCGGCGGGCGCGGCGCGAGACGAGGGGCTATTAACGTTCGGGGCCAACCTGGTTGACGGGCAGGCGGGCGGGCTCAGGCGGTGCGGCTAATGTGTTGAGACGCTCTCCTGCAGGACGAAGTGATCGCCGGTCGAAACGGAAAACGTCACGGTACCGGGAAACACCTCTGCGTCCAGGCTCAGGACCAACGGTGGCTTGCAGACGCGAGGAGTTCGGTCAAAGCCCACACGCTAGACAAGCAGCATGGTTTGCTGAACGACCGACGAGGAGAGTCGCCAAGCGGGGATGGCGCAGGAGAACCGGAGACAAAGCTGCTGCACGAGAAGCACAGAAAGTAAGGTACTGCACGACTGGAGGTTGCGACGGGACTGGAATGGAATTGACTTTTTCCCCAAAAAAACAACCGGACCGTGCGCCGTCAACAGCCAGCCGTGGAGGTCAGCTGGACAAACCGAGGAGCAGGTGATAGTGTTTATCTGATGGAACCCTCCAAGCAATTGATTACCAGCTCCGTTAAGAAAACAGGAAACAAAACAAAAATGTAGACACACTTGAAGGAATGGATGGTAACGGAGCTGGCTGTGAGACAAGACTGAGAAAAGAAGATGGTCACCGTGCTCTGGCCTCGCGCCCCGGGGCCCCTGAATTGGCTGGTCCGTCCAATTGGGACCCTGGAAACAGCTGCGGGAGCACAGGCCATATGCAATCTGCATGCAGATGCCCCTCCCTTCCCCACGCGTGCATTTCCACTTTCAAGGGCCCCGTCTCCCCTGACTGAACAGCCTGTTGAGAGAGAGGAGGAATGCGACGGTGCAGATGAAGCGAGGACGATCTGCTACACTTGCGCTCCAGAGACCCATGTGCTGGAACTTGGATACGATCTTCTAGAAGACGAGAAGCGGGCCGTTCGAATCTTGTCTTTCGCCAGAGACAAGTGGTTTGAGCGGCTTGGGATCAACCATGCACGAATATGTACGTACAAACAGTCCCGTATCTGTGTTCTTTTATACAATTGTTCCCTTGGCACAGCACTCATCTTGGAAAGTGTCAAGACTGAGTCTGAGCCACGGGCTCTACGAGGAAGCCAATTCCACCGCAGAATATCCGCGGTGATGTATTCCAATTACTGCTCACACACAACAATCAAACACGGCGCGGTTAGTTTAGTGGTTAGAATCCTCGCTTCCCATCTCACTTGGACAAGCGAGGGACCCGGGTTCGAATCCCGGATCGCGCAATTGCGCCGTTTCTTTTGCATCATGAGAGCTGCGATTTTGTGAAACCTCCTTCGTCGTCATTGCTATAATCCTCTTTTTCCTGCTTGACTGAGGTCACCCTGATGATTTAAAAAGCAGGAAGGCCAATCTCTCTTGAAAATCAATAATGATTTGAGTTGTGGCGGAGTTTGATTACAGTTCTGCTGCGTAATGGCACGGGTGCTCTTGTCAGTCTGTTGAAATGAAGTTCCTTCAAGCACCCAGATTCCAAAAGGGGTTGCCATGGTCGATTCTGCCTGTACATACCGCTTTCATAGGTGTCCAAGTCAAATGCCGCTCAAATCTCACCTGACGTCATCGGCCCTGTCGAGTGACAGGGGTGCTGTGGACGGATCATTTTAACTGGACACGATGGTTTTAAGGAAAGTTGGGCAGGTAAAGAAACCTCACTGACAGTTCAGTTCTCACATGGAACTAGTCTTGATACACAGCTCATGAGCTCGGTTGTCATGCCTGGAACAAAGAACCCAGACAGCGCGTGAAACCCCAAACCACAGCTTGAGCCTTGACCAAGACCTCTGATGCCCAGCAAGGGTTACTCAAAAACGACGCCATGGACATACTGCTATCTCTCCCAATAGCCTCCTACTTTTTCTCAACCTCAGTCACATCATGGTCCACCTCACTCAACCTCCTCTTCTTCTACATGACCTGGTCGACCCTGGTACTCACTCACTCGCCCATTCAAATTGAACTCATCGGCGCCACTGCCATCCGAGTGGCATTCTGGCTTGTGCCATCTCTCTTGTTTCTTGTCTTTGACAATCTCGTGCCTTCAGTGGCCGAGACGATCAAGTATAATGGTGCCTCTGCTTTGCCGCCGCGAGACTTCAAGTCTCTCTCAAGACTGCTGGCACTCGCCCTCGTCAACCTCAGCCTGGAAACCGTCGCTGAGGCTTGCCTTTCTCTTGGTCTTTCCGTCCTCTGGAAACAGCCCGTCTTCCGCACCTCCACCACTCTACCACTCCCATGGCAAATGATCAAGCAACTCGGCCTGCTGTTCACCCTTCGTGAGATCTTCACATACTACACCCACCGCTACTGGCTACACGGCACCCCTCCTCCCGCCCCGCCGTCCGCCATCAGCAAACGGATCAAGATTCCCAAGCCGCCCAAGCCGCGATATCTTCCGTCCTTGCACAAGTCTTACTGCCACAAGTATCGCTCCCCGCCATTTTCTCTGCAGGTAAAAGTCGACCACCCTCTCCCTTTTCTCCTGCACCGCTTCCTTCCCACCTACCTCCCGGCCCTGATCCTGCGTAACAACCTCCATCTCCTCACCTTCTTCGTCTTCCTCTCTCTCACAACCATTGAAGAGACGCTGTCTCACTCATCCTACACCATCATCCCGGGCATCATCATGGGCGGCATCGCAAAACGGACGTGCCTGCATTATACGGGCAGAAAGCAGGGCAATTACGGCACGTGGGGGGTGTTGGATTGGGTCCATGGGACTGGGCTGGGGAAGAGGGATGTCTGGGACGACGTAAGGGACGAGGCGTCGAGACATCAGCTGAGGAGAAGGGGGGAAGACATGGTGAATGAGACCGGGAGCAAGGTGGAGAAAACGTTGAGGAGAAGCAAGCGCAACTTGGACGGGAATAAGAGGGGGAGGAGGGCAATAAGTAATAAGAAGGGTAAAGGCTGGCTGGTGGATGATGAAGACGATGGGGAGGGAGACTGGGTTCCCTGATTCTGGGAAGATTAGGTATGTGGGGATTCTGTGGTTGGATATCTAGGTACCCGCCGTATGGCGGCACATCATTGAATCATGTGTAATGATGTTATGACATGAACAAGACAAAATGTTATCACCAGTCCGTGTATTCCATGTATCTCACCGCCCGGTTCAGACATATCAGTACAGGTCTAGATCCGGAATATCCCCATATGTATAACCGCTTGACCACCCGGAAGCAACCAACGCCGTTCCATGCAAAAAGTTTATAACCAACTCCTCGCTGCACTGTACCTGTTTACGCCCAGCCCTTCTTGTCCTTGAACCACCGTAGCGTCTCGGATCCGGCCTTGACTCTGATGCCAAACCTAGCATCCAGCACAAAGCCCTCCCACCTGGACACTTTATCCAAATACTGCTGGCACTCTTCCGTCTTGGCTCTGCGGTAGTCTTCGGGGTTTGTCTCTGGCCAGCCATGGGGGCCACAGACCTCCATCCAGGCTACCGAGGCCATCTCATAATGAGCAGCAGCAAGGCAATAGTCGTCCCTTGTTGGGCCTTTGAACATCGCCCTAATCATGAAACCGTTAGTTTGCGGGCCAGTAACATCATGATTCTCCTGCAGTGCATACCTATCCATGCTGAGCAAAGGCTCCACCAGAGCCCTTGCCCGCTTGCCTTGTCCCAGCTGTCTCAACAACGCACATTCTGCCAAGGCCAGGATGGCAAGTTCATCCTTCTCCTCCCTGATCTTGTTCAGCTTGTCCTGAGGAGCAGTACACCGTTCCCAGGCAAGGAAGCCCCTCGCCTTTTCCAGCAGAGGGGCGGCCATCCTTTTCGTCCCGTTCCACAGGTAGATCATCTCAATGGCCGGGCTGGCAGCAATAACATCAATCAGCTCCATGCCCAAAGTCTTGGCCCTGTCTTCCCACTTTTGCAGCTTCCTGCAAGAAAACACCTCAAAAGGCAGCTGCCTGGCCATGAACTTTTTCTTCCCAGCCACAGTCGGCGCTTTACGCAAATACTCTTCGGCAAGCTTCTTGTGTTTGGCCTTCTCGGTTTCCAGCACACTCCTTTCCTGTCCTTCGGCTGTCTTGAGCTTGTGGAACGCGTCCCTGTACATCTCAACCTCGGCACAGCCGGCGATATAGTAATACAGCGCATGGCTCCAGTTGTTCAGCTCGACACACCTCAAAAAGTTATCCTTCATAGATGGCCAGTCCATAATGTACATTGAGGCCATGCTCAGCTCAAAGTTCATCAAAGCCGCCACTTGGCGCATCTTGCTGTCCATGTTGGACTTGAGCGTCTCAATCGCCTGGTCGAGCTTCTTCTCATTGGCCAGCATCCTCGCCTCTTCCAGCTTCCAGAGCCGGGAGTCGGGGTAGCGCTCTCTCATGGCAACCAACAAGGCAGCACACTTCTCCTTGGGATAACTGACCGCTTCCAGCTCCGTGGAAGCGGCAGACTCGTTGTCATCGATTTGCTCGAGCTCGTGATCTGGTGGCAATATGTCTGCCATGCCAATAAATGTGTTGTAGTAAGTAAGTAAAAACAAACCAGCCATGGCTCCATTGATGTTTGGGAATTTGGTGGCCTGCCACAGCATTCGGACTCCGCGATCGCGGTCCCCCTTGAAGCCTATCACATACAAAAGCTTCGAGAAGACAGGCGGGACCATGGATATGATGAGGAGAAGCACGCCAAAGCACATGTTGGCACCGCTGTGGACGAAAATGTCGACAGTGGACTTGAACAGGGCGGTATCTGCACCTGCCGCATTCATCTGGGCAAGCTGGGCAGCGCTTGATGGAGTTTGCGCGCCATCTTGCGGGGCATCAGCGTCCTGGTCCCTGACCGATGGGGGTCGTGACTGAAGGGGAGTCTGGAAATTCGGTGTGCCCGGGTCTGATATGGCTAGCCTCTCAAGTTTCTCGTCAAGTGCTGCTGTGTCGCTGGGAATGCGTTTTGTAACAACCTCACTCAAGGGCTCCTCCATCCTGTTTGCTATCTTCTCGTCTGTCTCTTCGGGGATCGGAGTGGGTGGATCTTCAAGGTCGGCAAATTCGGACTCATCGAACGTGCCGGGCATGGGATCCTCGGAGAAGCTCGTCCGCCTGGCTGACGGAGCTTTCCTCGCCGGCGGTGGCGCGGAAGCCTCGGGAGAAACGCCATTGACTGAGTCAAGGTACTGTTGCTCGGCCGTCATGATGCCTTCCAAAGTAACAAACGCTTTTCGCAGCTTGTAAAACCCCTTGATTCCCTCGGTCAAACTTTCGTGCATGACGGCGACGACGGCATTCATCAGTTGCGCCTCGGCATGCACCAACGCAAATTCTGAGCCGGGCGGGTAGATCGTGCTGGTTCCTCCCTCGACTGGTCCAGTGGGCTTCGCAGCAGACGAATACCAATACCCAGCTGTAACCGTGCCATTGGCCTTGGCCGCTTCTTTCTCTGCCTTGGTCTTGTCGTCCCACGCCCTAGCTTCCGTGGCATTGAGCCTGGCAGCAGCTTCGTTCATAATATCCTTTTCAAAACTGAGAATGCTCCGCATAAACGTCGACACGCCCAGACCGAGCGCATGGAACGTTGACGAGTCTTCCCGCATGCGTAGTCGTACCTCTGCCCCTTCAATGTCGTCGTTCATGATCAGACTGGCTGCTACCATGGCATCCTCCATGTCCCGGATTTCGTGTTCATTTTCGAAGGCAGTTCCCTTTTTCTTTATGCTGCTGGGTTTGGTGCCATGGAGGGAGTGGGTGCTTGTCGTGGGACTCGGCGCTGTGCTTGGGGGTTTCGCAGACGTCTTGGAAATTGGAGCAGCAGAGCCGCGGAACCACGACCGAAGGCCCGACATGGCGGCGTGCCGATAAGGTTGGTGGCGATTTGAATCGAGACAGCTTCGAGGAGTAGGCAAAGGTGGACCGCGACTAGCAGATACTGGTTTGCAAAAGGTCAGCTCGGACTCGCAGCACGAAAGAAGGGTCCGAGTATACAGTGAAGGTAGCGATGTTCTTAAGCAACCACCGAAAGGAAGAAAGAAAGAAATTCCGGCACCACCGGCGACGACGACAAGTGGTGGGGAGAAGTGGAAGGAGAATGCCTCGAGGCAGTGGAGGTGGGCTTTTCTGTCTCTTCTTTGACTTCAATGTTGGCAGGCCCCCGCCGCCCCGGCTGTTGAATCGTCCCGATCCCTGCGAACGCCTCCAACGGCGTCGAAGGACCACTGACGCAGGCTGCGGGCAGGGAAGTGCCCGGGTCCCGCTATGGTAGGTTTACTTCCCCAGGGCCGGGCTGGAGGTGTGGCCTGGAATGAACCCCGCGTCACCGGGCGATCAGTGAGAGATGACGGCTAGATCCCAAAGTCCCACGCCGAGGCGCAACGCTATCCGTACTATATTCCGGCTGCCCTGTGCCAAGGACATAATCAAGCTTTTCAAGATGCCTCAAGGGCGCGGTACCTTGGGATATGGGATTGCCCATTGTCTAACCATCCCATACCTTCCATTCCGCTGCCTGGATCTCCCTTTGCTAAGTGTTACTTTGGTGTCTGGAAAACACAGATACAAAACTCTCCAAACCCGAGCCACAAGTCACAGCGCAGACACAGCCTGAGTGCCTGACTCGTCAGCGCTACTCTGTACAACGGCGCACCCTGGCAACAAAATAATACGAACTCACAAACCACCCCACCACCACTTCAGACATCACTCACACACTCAAATCATCACCAAATACACCCATT
>MU864081.1:0-34164 GCA_033296885.1 Triangularia verruculosa | reverse complement strand
GGGGGGGGGGGGGGGGGCGGGGGCGCGGGGGGGCCGGGCGGGCGGGGGGGGGGGGGGGGGGGGGGGGGGGGGGGGGGGGGGGGGGGGCGCCCCCCCCCAAGCAAGGTAAACACCACACCGAAACCTGGAGATTCGGGATGTTTTCCGCCTTTTGTTTGGGCTTGATTAATTGCCCGTCGTTGGCTTATGTGGGCTGTGTAAAAAGGAGCTCCTTACAGGACGGTAACAGGTGTTTTTGCGTCATGAGCCTGAGCTTCGATTGCCCCGAGTTTCAATGGATTCGGCGCCGGCGCGGAGAGGCGGAGCAGCTTCCACCCAGGGCAGGTTAATTCACGACGGCGGTGGTGACAGTGGGGGTGGTGTGGTAGTGGGGTCGTTCAGCTTTCCATAGGTCTTCAAATTCAACCCAAGCTTTCTGGGTTTAGGATTGGACGCTGCCTGATAAACCAGATGCAAGAAACAGCATAAATAGTAGGCGATGCAGAAAAAGAACGGGCTGTGTCGTACGTACATACATGGTTGATTACCTGCATTCAGTCAAGATCACAAGATGTTGCTTGTATGGGCCCGGGTCGGGCCTGCCCTGTTTTAGCTTGGATCTTTGAATCCTGAGTTTGTATTGAAATATTGGGAAAGCTGGGGTTTCTAGAATGGCAGAAGGCCCTGTCTGTGTCTTGCACTGCCTCTTTTGCCATGTTCTAGCCATCCGTTGTTGTGCTGTTGGTATTCCTGGCATTTTTTGATCACGGATCCGATCGCAAAAATTCATCTATAAGTTCTGCGAATTCGAGATTCTCTTCTGCCGGTTTGTGCACAGCCTATCTGCTTACTGAGCGGCCGTCGATTTGAAACTGTAAGTGGTGAGTGAGTAATTACCTTGGTTTGAGGTGGGACTTTGCACTGTTGGAAGAAATTGGTTGAGGAACCTCGCCTCAGTGCCCTCTATGCCTCACCTGAAGCTTCAGTTGTTCCTCACCATCACCTAACAGCCCCACCTTCCTGAACCTGTGATGGAAGACGGCGGAGGCCGACAGACGGGCCGCGTACCATCTCACCTTTGACCCTTTTCTAGACAGAGGCAAGAGGCGAGTGTAAATACTTGGAATTCTCTGCTTTTGAGGATATCTTAGTTGACGTCCGCGGACCAGTGCTATTTTTTGTCCATTGGTGAGCTTCGCCGTTGTCATACTGTGGGCCGTTCCCGGATGGGAAAATAGATACTACTGTTGGAGAAAAAGAGACCCTTGCAAATGCCGGACCGAGACCACGAGTCTGGGTTTTGGAGGGGTAGGTGAGTGGTTGGAATTGCAACACACTGGTCTCTTCCTGCATCGGCCTTCCTTGTTGGGAGTTCTGTGAACTGCTGTGTTTGTCCTACATTGAAGCTTCGAGTCACCTCGGTCGAGAACCTTGGGACCCCTCATCTGCCATGTCGTCTTTTGCGTTGCTGGAAGAGCTCAATGTCAAAAAGGTGTGGAGGGGTGCATTGCATGAGCATAGCATAGGGCTGATACCCCATCCCCTTGGGTTGCACCTCCTGGTACCAGATGCTCTTGGGGTCGACCTTGAGATACGCTTGAAGGTGGTTGGTGGCGGGGTGGTTGCCTAAGGCAAGTGAGAGGCCCGAACCACCCACTCAAAACCCCCAACCTCTCCGACATTTGGAGGCGCGCCCAGCGCCAATCACCCCTCGGGCTATTACATGCATGGTGTAGAGCTGCTGTACGTCAAAGAGTCATCAACCACACACGCCTTTCACATGTCGAGCGTGGCCTGGAGGCTAGCAGCATGGTGCAGATGACAAGAGGGAAAACAACGGAATGTTCAAGTAGCTACGTAGTCTACATGAGGCTCAAGAATTGCCAATGCTATGCGTAGGCGAGGAGGACCCTTGCATATGGAAGTCACACTCCGTGTAGTCTTGGGTCGGCAGGTTGCTGCCTCATTGAGTGTGCATAAACTGGGGTATACGGGTTTTGATTGATTCAATCCAAACTCAGGTGATGAATGTGAATGTAACCGGACACTTACGCCATCGCCAGCCGTCTCGGTATTCGAGAACGAGCTTTCCAACAAGATGTATCTGCCTGGGAAGCTGTTTCGCAGCATGTCTGTAAGGATTGTGAGCCCAGCAGTAGGTTTGGCGCGAAGTGATTGAGATGGCTGCATACAGATTTTGTGGTACTCTAAAGGGCAGATCAGATTCACAGCGGATGATGTGAGTAAAGAGAAATTCCACGAAAAGCCATTAAATTCTATAGCGAATATACCTCAAAAAGAATCTTGCCGCCTTTATATCCAACGCCTCTAAACACCGTCCATGCTCATCCATTGTCGATGTAAACACCAGGGCCTGAGCCGCGCAAAAGTCTTTGATCGTTGACATGCAAGATACGTCCCGAACACCGCCAATAGCCCAAACTCCAATCTGTTGACAGTCATTCCTTAACTCCACTTCGAGCAAACCCCCACGCCATCGCCTTGTTGTCTCCTTATTTCCCTCTATCAAACTTGTCGAGCTCATAAACTCATGCAATGCATCTTGAAGCCGAAGAACCTCAGTAGATTCCCCCTCTGCGAAACGCTTATCGTGACTTGATCGTCTCGTTTCGGCAGTATGCACACCGCTGATGGTTGCAGTTGGCGCAGTGAGTGTCCAAGGACACGTTCAAGGGACCGAAGTGGCAGTAGTCCTGTATCAAGATCAGTAAGAGCGAAGGTGTGAAGTGGGCAACCTTGGACCTACGCAGAACCAAACGCGAACGGGAGAAGTTCTAGAGCTGCCCGGCATGTTGAAAGTTGAACAGAAATCCGTCCAAGGTAGTTTTGGGTGTTTGATAGCTGCTGGGGATATAATGTTTGGAACGCTTGTTACGGATAAGTTGCGAGGTGAAGAGTGGTGATGGTAGAGAAGTGATCAACCGAGGAGATAGAACGTAGGGAGTTAGGAGAATATATACAAGTTTTGGCAACGGCCAAAGATGGTACTTGTAAATTTACATTTGCAAGGCAGAACATCAGTTCAAGTTCCTCCATCGTTTTGGTGACACGGCAAAGTACATGCACCCCTGAGTGCAGATGTACAGCCATAGTCTCCCTCGTTGCCGTCGTCAGGCACCGCGTAGGCTTCTCAGAACCTAGCCACTTGGAAAGAAGAAAACCAGTAGGCAAACAGGAAATGGCCGTGAAAGAGTAAGGCAATTGCAAGGCAAATGAGGCATAACAAGGCACGCGGATGAGTTGATCCACTCGGACCCCCCGGACACACTCATGTCCATCCTTTGAGGACCTCCTCTTGGGGTCGACGACTCATGCCGGACTTTCTTGCAGAAAGGGAGCTGCAACCTCGCCGCGTTCGAACCAGTAATGGTCCGGCCCAACAAATGGAGACTGCACGAGCACCTCATATGAGGTTCAGGTTGCCCGGGGGGCGGAGCGTGCTGAGTATTGCGCTCGAGGGGATGTGCGGCCGGATCTATCTGCTGTCGAATGATAGGCCATAAAGTGAAAGACTCATACGAGTATGCTGCCATTCAACGTAGGCGGTTTCAAGAGCTTCAACACCACCTCGTGCACAGGATGCGGTGACTTTCCCAAGAGCAGGGCGGGTGCCCTGAACTTTGAGCGCTGGGCTCAGTCGTTGTGCACAATACCATCGAGGGCCCCCTGTAGGGGATTGTGTCGAAATAGAGTGAATACTTGGTCGACTTTGAACAATTGCAGAACTAAGAGAGAAAACGTAGGTAAGGTAGGTGACCGAAAAGGGCTGGCAAGCTGCCCAGGTGGGGCTAGAGCCGCATTTCTTGGCACCTCAGAATTGACCCTAACCCTCTGTATTTGTTAGCGCATGCGGTCCCACTTATTTGGCAGGTATACTTGGGGTGCTGCGCAACTCCCGTCCGTTGGGATCCAGCAGTATTTGTCCATCCAGTGCCCGTAATTTGTGCACCAACCCGGCCTAATGCACCAGCCCCCGCTGACCTTCTCCCTCATGACCACAAATTTCGTCTGCCAAACTCTTCACTTTGAATTCCAAACTCGACCTCCAGCGGAGCAGTCCTTGACTTTTCTCGACCATTGGTTTTGCTGGGCATTCTTGCAAGGTAGGTAGACGGGTTTCCGTGGCTGAGCCTTTTCATTTTTTCAACTTGTCACCACAGGCGCGCAACAGCACTTCAGTCGGGCCAAGCTTGGCGAGGGGTGCAAATTGATGGGATGCCTTGTGCGGATTGGTGACCGCGGCTGCCTTGAAAATATGCAGTTGTGTTGACTCATGCGGCTCTTTCAATCGATCGACATGTATGTGTTGCGGATTTGATCGGTCTGGAAAGCTGCATGCGGTCCATGTCACCAACATGCGAGATTTCGAGCCTCAATGAACGACAAGAGGGCGGGAAGTGTAGTCACAATCGTCTAGTCGAATTTGTCGGGGTGATTCGGGTAACCGATTTCTGACAAGTCGAAGGCCAAGGTCGTTCGGTCGGTGAGACCCCTGAAGGTTTCGGTGACAAGGACAGGGCTACGCCAGTCTGCCCACGCCAGCGTTGCAACAACCTGACCGAAACATTCGAATCTGAAGCTATTCGACGCTGGTATCTCAGTCAGCTTATCGAGACCGAACGAACACGAGCAGTGGCAAAAACAGGGCAATGAAAAATAAGAAACGTCAAAAAAAAACTGCTCGGTGTATAGTGAAGCACCTTGAATAAAGACTGAGATGTTTGAAATTTGCCAAGAAAGGAAAGATAGCATGAGAAGTCTTGGTGAAAAGGGAAGAAAACAAAGACAGCAGGAGCTGCCCATCCAACCCATCTCGAGGCCTCCTCATCGCCGCTAAATGGTTGCCCAGAATTTGGAGCCCTCCCACCATCCTCACCATGGCGAAGAATGATCCATCCAACCGTTCATCTGAATGCTCAGGCCAGAAAAGAAGCCCACTTGGCTCCCTGTGGCAGACCATGGATCTCCATTCCAGGCTTCCCTTTCCGATATCGACAGAGCAATCGCTATTCAGCAGAGCATTGTCACTTATCATCGCCCATCATCGCCACCGGATCCGCTGGCTTGTTGCGTTCCAACCCGTCCTCGTTGTTCCTGGGATCTTGCGCTATTCGATGAGACTGAAATGGGGTGTCGAGGTGTCGGTGCTCGTGGGGTGTGGAGTGTGGTGAACTTTGCCTTCCCGATTTCTGGTTTGCCATGTATCCTCAGCCGAGATCATGGCGACATGACGAGATCGTCAACTACCTAAGCTAGATTCCAGGAGATAGCAAGAGACAGTGGTCTCAAGTGGCCTTATATGCTTGTGTATAGGCTCGAAGAATGAGGCTCTGCGTTGTTTGTGAGCGTCAAGGCTACCTGACAGATAGACAGGCCTACCACACACCATCAACGCCCAATTTGGGTATATCGGCCAGTGGCGACCCTCCTTTTCGAGTTGTAGAGCCTGGGATCCTGGTGGTGGTGTTCAAGCTTAACTCGCCGAATGACTTCAGCCAGCCATCTCTGCCGCCGGACCAACGCCACTGGTTAGGTAGCAGGGTAAACAACAGGCCAGGGGAAATGTGAAGTGCCTCTCCAGTCTTCGTCGTCGGGATGGGAAATGGAAGTTGGTGACCGGTTCTGACTACACTCGGGCACTTGTATTTGAGACATATCCCATGGCACATCTACTGGAGCCTTGTCCAGATGAGATGGTGTGCTCATCATACCTAGGTATCATGGGTAATTTAGACACCACCATCTCAGTCATCGGCCGATTTGAAAGAGGGGTCATCGTCGAAGCCTTATGGCCTTACCAAGCCAAGACGGGCAGAGGCTGCGAGGCTGAATATGACCACAGAGACGCTTGCGTGTCCATGGTGGATATCTCTGTGTTCCCACAGAAGGTCTGGCAATAGAAGCTGCCAATAGAGTTCAGATCTGGCTTGGTGGTACCGGAACGAAAGAAACCCTAGAAGCTGGGGGGCAGGATTGGCATCGAAGCTGAAAGTGAGGCGCCAGCGGCCTAAAGAACGCAGATCCATTGATAGAGCAGACAACCTATGAGCTTTTCAAGTCAGCACGCGTCTTCACGATTCGTCAGCTATTCCGGAGCATTACCGATGTGAAGTGCTGTGTGAAATTTCCAGCCACTAAAGCCAATGAGTCTGACGAGTCTCAATGGCATTTTCAGCTAAAGGAATATTCTCCGATATGTACCCCTATTGTGAACCAAATTCCAAAGACTCACATGGTTACGATTGCTTGGCTCCATGTCAGATCTCTTGATCGACATTAGGATTTGGTCCCACACAGATCTGTGATTCCAAACGAATGTACATGAGAAAAACCATCAAGTCTCTTGAGGAGTGACACTACATAGATAAAATGCTTCGACAAATCGACCTCCATGTGATTGTGATGGAACTTGTGGAACAGTGCCATACCAGATATAGACTAGCGCATGTACCTATGCACGGACTCATGCTGCCGCTGCAAGCATGAATGGTGAAATTACCCAAGATGCATGGCTATTTGGACAGGTCCACCTGCACGACCAACAAACGTCATCCCGTTCATCCCGACTGTGAGCTTCATCCGACCTCCGACTTCAACCCAATGCTCATCGCAATCATCTAGACGGAGCGGCCAGATCCGGGTCCGAGTTCCTCAGCCACTGTCGTAGAAATCCGTCTCTCCATGTCTCGGCCTTGATTTTGTGTCTTTTTTACCTTTCCCCCTTTCCACAAACGCGTCAAGTTGCCGCCCCCTGAGGTATTCCGGATCTCTCTTTGGCTTCTTTCTGCCGGCCGCGACACGGATCGTCGCATCCTTCGGTTTCGTATGCGAGGGTGGGCAGGTGGGAGGACGCAATGGTGGCAGCCAAAAATGCAAGCACACGCTGGCTAGTGCGGATTATTCCATTGATATTGGCCGGTTGTGCTGGCCTTGCGACCTATGTGGTGGTTAAGCTTGCATGCTGTAGGTTTGCTTGTTTGTTTGTTTCTGTCTTTGGCTTTGCAAAGCTGTTCTTCCTGGCCATTGCATTGTCTAACCAACAATTTAGTGGACTATTTCCTACAAAGACAACAAAAAGCAGGAGTCGCCGCCGCCTTCCTCGCCCTCTACTTCTTCTTCTTCCTATTGATGTTATTGTCATACTTCCGTGTGTTCCTCGAGATCCAGCACAATCCAGGAGTGACACCACTCGGAGAGCGCGCGATTCAGCAAAGAAAACGGGAAAAAGAGCGCAAACGTCGCGGCCGAAAAGAAGAGAGCGATCTCGAAGCAGGCGAAAGATATGAGGCTTGCGCCGACAACAACCCCGACAGCCCAGGTCTTGAACGCTTCTACAGCAAGGATGTTTTCGTATGCAACACAGATGGTCGGCCTCGCTGGTGCAGCTCCTGCTGTACCTGGAAGGTTGACAGGGCACATCATTGCAGTGAGCTCGAGAGATGTGTCAAAAAGATGGATCACTACTGTCCGTGGGTAGGAGGTGTGGTTGGTGAGACATGTCAGTGCTATTACCCCAAGGCCTTGTTTTCCGAAACCAAAGTGTTGACCCGAGGCTATAGCCTTCAAATACTTTATACAGTTTACGGGCTACACGGCATTATATTGCATTGTGGTTATTGTTGCGACAGTTATATGCCTCAAATCGAAACTGGAGAGCGGGCTTGGTGTCGACGGGCTTGTGATTGCCGCTCTAGCAATTAGCGCCTTCTTTGGTCTATTCACCTTTACAATGACAGCGACATCAATTCGCTATGCGATTGTGAACCTTACCAACGTCGACTACCTTAAATCCAAGAACATTGTCCACCAGCTCGCTATCAGAGTTCCCCGAGGCACTCAAGGGACGCCGAAATACAGCGTGATCACTTACCCTTTACCCAAACGATCGGGGTCTGGACACCAGGGAGCTTCTCCACGGGACCAGCTAGCAACACGAACATTTGCTATCGTGAAGACTGAAATGGGCGAAAACCCGTGGGATCTGGGACCCTATAAAAATTGGCAGTCGATTATGGGAAACAGCCCTCTTGACTGGCTGCTGCCAATCAAGCCATCGCCCTGCGCAGTCTTCGAAAACAATGATAGCTTTTACGAAATGGGACCCCTCTACCAACACCTACGGGAAAGGTTTGGGCTTCCGGAAGTGACCAGCAGCGAAAAGGAGGAAATTCGAGGATTTAAACAGCAACAACATGAAAATGGGACGAACAGGACATGAAGTTCAGGATTGGATGGAGATACCCAGGGATTCTTTGCGGGCACTTGTGGCAATGGAGCGTGCTATTTATCGGGTTTTATACGCATACCGTGTATCTTTTGGACGGAGCAAAGATAAGGCAATGTAATCAGCAATGGAATTATGGAGCGAAGCCTCTTATAAGAGCCTTGTGTCTTTCGTGCCTTCCTTTCCTCACCGTACAACATCATGTTCGTTGGACAGCCGAGGTGAAAGTGCTAAGAGAGCGTCACTGTGGCGCATTTCTCGTCTGGAGAAAAGCACCCTGAGATTTGGCTCGGAGCTGCAGGAGCGATGGCTGCTTCATTGCCAAGCGTCAGCATTGAATGACTGCTGTCACGACCTCTGCTTATCCCACCCCCATCACCTTTTTCGTCTTCAAACAACAGACGTTGAATGCTCGCCCTGGCGCCCAGTGTTCAACTCGAATGGTTGCATTCGGCCCTATCAATATCGATGATAAAGTAAGAACCCCCGTTCTGAGCTCTGAATGGTTGCCTGACAATGAGAACAGCAATATGGATGTGCTGAAATTTTAGGGCAGGGTTGAGCGACCAACTGCTGCCCAGCTCACCGGCGCACACACCGAGCCAGAGTTTCAGCGCCTGTTCCAATATCTCGTTTCGACGCAGGAGTCGGATTAACCTCCGGACCAACGACCACGCTGGATACCTATGCAGTAAACCACAGGCAACCTCTATTCCAGAAATCTTGTCGAAGACCAGCCTTACGACCCTACCCCACCCCGACCGCCCCTGAATCGAATCCTGTCCCAACCGCAAGAGATCCCGCATGTTTACTCCCCTGTCAGATTGTGAAAGCCGCATGCCTGCAGGGAAGGCTGTAGCAATCTTTGAGGAACTACAACCAAGTGTCGTAGCCGTGGAGGGGGTTTCGGTATCTTTGGAGTTATGTGCATCATATCAGACTTTCTTGGATGGATATCTCATATCTGTCTTGGGATGCCTGATTGCCGATTCTGAATGGCAAAGGTAACCCAAGGGGGGCCGACCTCTGACGATGGTTGCTGCCTTGGCTCATCGACCATGGCCTAAAGACAGAGCAGACGACTAGCTTTGACCACTCAGTTATTGGTACACAGTGCGATCAGAGACATCAAGTTGGTATGGTGCACCAGGTTTTGTTATCGAAGCTAACTAAGGTAATACGGTTCTGAACCAGTCAGAACAAGAAAGGAAACGAAATCTAACGAAATAAAGTGTATCCCTCCAACCGCCCAAACTTTGTCAACGACCCCTGAAACAGTTGTGTTGCCACGTCCAGTCTTGCTAAGCCAACAAAATAGAAGCAGAAAAGAGCCCTTTTACCACAGATCCCTCCAGAACGATGAGATAGCCGAGCAAGTGCCAAAGCACATAGAGATTGCAGTTGCCATGCGAAGTCCCAATTCTGATGTGGTGACCCTTAGACCCTGGTGCAGTAAATGCACTTTATATGGTGGCAGTCGGGGTTGAGGCATCCTTCACTGGTGTCCATATTGAATTCATCGCCGCACTGGCAGCATTGGAAGAGGTTGTGCTCGAGGTTGCGGCCCGTCCTAGCTTTGAAGTCAGTATCGACTTTGGAGGTACTATCTTCCAAAGACACTTGCATTTTGGTAGTGATTGGGTTGTTTTGCTGTTGAAATTGACCGATGGGAAGAGTGATTAAAGATCGCGGTGGTGGAGCGTTTGCAGTATGAGACTTGATGGCTTGCAGTGTTTCGAGCTGGACTGATCTCATTTCTGGCGTCCGGTATGCTTTTATAACAGACGACCGTCACCTAGACCAGGCACCTTCCTCTAGCACTCCTTCCAGGGTAGCCGCAATATCGACATCTCTGGTGGGGGTTGAATCTAGTCCATTTGCTCTTCGGGCAGAAGGTAAGCAATGACGATGGCATCACTTCTTGGGCGGTGTGACTTGCCGAACCATAGAGGCTTAGAGGCCGGTGCCCCTTTGGTACGATACGGCGGTGTCAGTTGCCTCAAAACAAGCCCCAATGCCTGAAATTATGGGCCCAACGTGCAGGGACGGGGGCTTGGTCAAGATAAAGCTGATTCTGAATTACTTCACAGGTCTGGCAAAGTTTGGATAGCGTCTCCGACAGACCGGATCCCTGGGGCACCCGGGCACAATGGCCCACATGTTGAGGACTGATTAGAGATACATTCTTGCCATCCGAGACTTACCGTTACCGAACTGTTGGGAACTCAGCACAGCTCGTTGTCAGGGATGGTTCAAAATTGCTGAGGGTAAAGTAAATGAGGGGAATCATGATATTGGTTCTCCTTCATCAACACCACCTAGACAGGGGCTCGACAGTTACGGACAGAAGCTTGTCGTGTCACAAAAGCAGGTACCAAACCACATGCCTGCAGCTCATCTAGGGGTCTCAGAATTACAGAAGAGGCGAGCGGCACTGACTGGTGCAGAATCTTCATCAATGTCACCCGCCATCTGGCAGCCTCGCCTGCTCTTGTTTCTAGAACAGCAGCGAGCTTCACCAACCAGGCGGCAAAGAAAACCAATTTTGATTCATTCAAGAATACACAAGAACGTGTAATCTTCGGGGGCGCAGTAGAAAGACATGCGATAGTAGCTATCAGCGCTCCGCCTCTTCCCGGATAGACGAGGGCAAACGAAGTTGGGCTAATGCTCACACTCTCCCCACTAGCCTACGAGTTATCTGCACATCTTCCCAAGACTATCGACAGAGCGGTCACAGGAGGCATGACCAGAATGCCCTGCACCTTCGTGCCCACAGATATGGATTCCCGCCGCTCTCGGAAATCACCGTCTGGGCAAAGGGCGGCAGACCAGAAGGGCTCGGAGAGGGAGGCATCATCAGGGATAGCTGAGGTGGATTCGATATCCGAGCCAAATCGCCGATCGCGGAGGGACTCAACCATCATCCATATGAGTGGAGGAGACCATACGCAGCCTTTCTAGAATGTAGGCCCTAGATCACACCTCAGGCCACCCGTCCCAATCTTCATCCGGCCGTCAGCAGCGAGGCTTCCAGCATGATGTCATGGCTCAAGTCTCGACACAAAAGAGCGGTGGGCAGCAGGCAAGCAGAAGAGCCTCAACCAGTACTTTGACAGCACCATATGACCTTCCGAATTGAGATGAAGGCTGCTAAAACTGGGCTATGGGTGGTGGCCGACGAGACGGGTCCGGCTTAAGCTGGCGGGGACGTCGGGTACGGGTTGGTTTGGGCGCATCTTCTGCGAGTGATAGGCAGCATCAGTTATATGCAACGTAAGCAATGCCAGAACGAGAGAGGGGGTGCGGCTCAAGTTGGGTCAAACGCATTGCAAGAACAAGGGATAGCAGCATAAAGATGTATTAGGGGGTCGTGGTGGTCATCAGCAACCTTACTACTTTCCTGTCATGGAGAGTTTGTCGCTAATCATTGGCTTCAACACGAGGTTGAAGTGTTCACGGCAGTTTTTCAACGGCGTGGCGGCGGCTTGTGGTACCTGTAGTGGTAGACCAATGTGTAGGTACCTGAGAATAAGGCTCAACAGTTGCTGGCGGCGTTTGTGGAACAGCGAGAGTTAAAGTGATGCCTGTATTGATACGGGCGAATTCCGGTCGGACGTCTCGAAAGCGCCGGAAAGGGGGAAGGAAATACGATCTAGACAAGATCTAGGGGCTTCTCTGACTATAAGTTGAGCAAGCATCCAACCGCTGCCTGCCTTTACTGTGTCGCCTCACATGTTAGTACACTATCGACAGCCATATCACAAGTTCTTTACACATATCCCGGTTGATCCATGTCGGGTTCGCTTCTAGCTTTCTGTATATATAGGTACGCAGCGGGTTGTGACCCTCTGTCATCCAATCCACAGCCAACTTCCAAGCCAGCTAGTCTCCGTCTTACCCATGTTCCAACTCCTGGGTGAGTATCCTCCACCAAGAACATCGCCATATTCAAGACAGAAACAGGTGAGCTTTCATACTCAACTCTCATCATTCTCTCGTCATTGGCCTTTCGTTCTTGCTTCTATGGAATTATCCAACCCACGTTGGTAGACATCGGCAAACTCTGCCACATGCAGCCTCCCGGGCTGATCACACACCATCACAACAATTATCTCATACTCCACGCGCGGGGTTTCGGAAAGGGACACACACTTACACATCGATTCCTTGTGGTGGGAGCGGAAGGGGAGACCGGCGAGGCTTGTCGAGCTTTCAGGCCGAGACAGTCCGGAAGCTGCACCAACTGACCGGCAGGTAATATACCTCATTATTTACTGGCCTCATCCTAAACTCTAACACAATACTCGCTTGACCACATTACATGGGCATGATAGAAAGTGAGCATCGTTTCAAGCAATATTTAGTCTCTCGGCATCAGGATTGAGTCTATCGTGCAGGACTGAGATGCAACCACCCATTCTTACCGATCCTCAAGGACCGGTTCTGTGCTGCCAGTGGCCGGCTGAAGTGTAGATATGTATGTGCAGAAGGCATGAGATGCCATGACCATGTAGCTAAACCTGCATCTACCCGCGTGCGCATGTGATCACAATCATGGTGTAGGTAGTGGAACGCGTGGCGAGCTACATTTGTGATATGAGATTCGAGTTCAGAACAATGTTACAGCGAAGTCGGACGGCTAAAGAAGAATGGGAGCTGCACTCAAGTCTCATAAAAGACTGATGATCCTCCCAAATGGGAGAGAAGGGATACCTTGAGGGGGGGGATGAACTATTGAAGTTCCCGTGGGGGTGGTGGTTGCGACTGAGTGAAGAGGGGAAACTGCATAGGTGGTTGAGATAAGGGAGGACGAATATTTTGAGCTAAGATGATCACATCAGGCCCATACTAATCGAACTCATATTGAAACATGTCCAGATAAGCGTAGCATTTCATCCTCACTGCAGCCATTCAAGATTCATCTGATGTCGATGAATCGTGAATCCTTCCAGATTGTCGATGACCACTCGCCAGCTGCCCACCCAGCCCCTAAATGCGGGGTCTCCACGGGGTCTCCGTCTGTGCAATTCCTTACAGAAGATCGGGGCTTAACGAGTCCCACTTTTCCCCGAAGATCTTGGCATCAGCCATTGTCCACTTTTCATCATCGCTTTCCCTCAAACAGTGGGGAGGGTACGATTTCACTGACGCGTGTCTTGCGATTGTCGATTTCGACAATTGCCCTTGCGAATCGGACGACATACCGCCCTTCCAGCCACTCTTTCTGTTCATCAGCACATTTTATTTCTGAGCGAGCAAATGTCAGTACATCTCTTCGGCAGAAAATGACCTCCCGATCCGAGTTTGAGTCTGCAACAACACTCCCGGTTTCGATTTCTCGATCACCGTGACCGCTACCGAATTAGACAATGTCTTCCTCACCGTTCCGGAACCGGTACCGGGACTCCCCCCCCGCCGGAGCTCCCGGCCGGAAAAGGTCACAATTTACCTACCGGCATTTCAACCAGATGGCTTCTTACAATCCCTCCTGTCCACTCAGGGTGATTGCACACCTGGATTTGGATTGCTTCTACGCACAGGTGGAGATGGTCCGGCTTCGGATTCCCGAAGACAAACCCTTGGCTGTGCAGCAGTGGTAACTTGACTTCCTCATCCTCCTTTTGTCAATAACATTGTGCTAACAAAGCTGGGACAAGGCAAGGTCTAATTGCAGTCAACTACCCAGCCCGCGCCTTTAACATCGGCCGGCACTGCACCGTCACCGAAGCCCGCAAGCTCTGCCCTGGGTTGATCGCGCAACATGTCGCTACCTGGAGGGAGGGAGACGATAAGTGGGCCTATAGAGATGATGCCGCGGAGCATATCGCTACGGACAAGGTCTCGCTCGACCCATATCGGCTGGAGAGTCGGAAGATTATGACGATAATCAAGGAGCACCTACCGAGCGGCAACTTGCAGAAGGTGGAAAAGGCGAGTATTGATGAGGTGTTTTTGGACTTGACGGCGCATGTCCATGCTGTGATGATGGAGAGGTTTGCGGAGTTGAAGGGACCGGAGCCATATGGAGATGTAAACGAGGAGCTGCCTATGCCAGGGGTGACGGCGTTGGATTGGAAGGCGGATGCTCTGGTTGACTTGGGGGGAGGCGACGAGGAGGGTGCAGATGGGGAATTTGATGATCCGGACTGGGACGACGTGGCGCTCCTTGTAGCGAGCGAGATTGTGAGGAACGTGAGGGGGGTGATCCGGGAGAAGCTGGGGTATACTTGCTCCGCGGGGGTGTCGAGGAACAAGCTGCTGAGCAAGTTGGGGTCGGCGTACAAGAAACCGAATCAGCAGACTGTGATTCGAAACAGGGCGGTCAGGCACTTTCTGAGTGGATTCAAGTTTACAAAGATACGGAATTTGGGCGGGAAGTTGGGTGAGCTGGTAGCTCAGGCTTTTGAAACGGAGGCTGTGTCGGACTTGCTAAAGGTTCCGATTGAGCAGTTGAAGCTGAAACTTGGGCATGAGAACGGGGTGTGGATTTACGAGACATTGAGGGGAATCGATACGAGCGAGGTTAATTCGGGCACACAGATCAAGTCCATGTTGTCGGCAAAGTCGTTTCGTCCGGACATCAACAACGCCGAGCAAGCTACAAAGTGGCTCCGAATCTTCGCAGCGGATATTTTTGCTCGGTTGGTGGAAGAGGGTGTGTTGGAACACAAGAGAAGACCAAAGACAATCAATTTGTATCACCGTCACGGGAACCAAACCCGTTCGCGCTCGGGGCCGATTCCAGCACGCACTCTCAATGAGGAAGGTTTGTTCGAACTGGCCAAGAATCTGTTTCGCCAAATCACTCAAGAGGGTAATATCTGGCCATGCTCTAACTTGAGCCTGAGCGTCGCCGGCTTCGAGGAGGGTGTCTCGGGAAACATGGGCATCGACGCGTTTCTTGTCAAAGGTGACGAGGCACGAGCACTGAGGTCATCGGAATCGGCCCGCACATCCTCCAAGGAAGTCGACGTGAGCACACGACAGCAGCCTGCAGCAAAGCGACGGCGTATTGATGGCGGAGGCGGTGGTGGTATCCAGCGTTTCTTAACGAAACGGGAGCCGTCCCAGGACACCCGGCCGGCCCCAGAAGACGACCTCGTGAGGAAGAATGGCGGTGAAACAACGTTGGGCACCTCGAAGACATATGTAGCATCAGGCGCGGGATGGTCGGAAGAACCTTTACCAGAGGAGGCCCAAGCCGGTTCTAGACGGTCTCCAATCATGACCCACGCCTGTTCTCGATGCGACGCAAACCTGGAGAGCACGGAGGAGCTCCAGAGCCACCTGGATTGGCATTTTGCAAAAGACCTCCAGGAGGAGGAACGTGTCAGTCAGGCATTCGCCAACCGACAAGCTTCGGCCGCAGCAAGCAACCCACGCGTCGGCAGTCAGAAAGGGTCTGCATCCGCATCCGCGTCGGGGCCAAAGAAGTCAACCGGGAAAGCAAAGAAGAAGCCGGAGCGCGGTCAAAGCAAGTTGAAGTTTGGCTGATCATGATGATTCGAGCGGGTTTATGCAGTGTCGAGGCGAGCGTGCATCGATAAATACCTGCAAGATGAACGACTACGTGGGCGAAGCCTACTACATGGCAGGACCAACAGCATACTGAATACATACAGCACGCAGCCTATTATGGCAGCTGGCTCGAGAGAATGGGGAATCAAAGGGGGGCATGCATTTCTGTTTCCCGGTGGATGGCTTCCTGTTCGTCATATAACCTGGGCAACATGTCAGTCATCGGAGAGACTGCAACCGGTCGTCGGATTGCGGCGATTCTCGGGCCAATCACCGGATGCCGTCCGACCCTAATAGTCGGCATGTGAAGCACCTCTTGCAAGGAACGGGAAGAGGCCCGTCGCGGCTCGGTGGGAGGACGGGGGCGGGGTGCTTCCGTGAACCACCTTCACTCAGCAGAGAACGGTTGCTTTTGCCGCCCATCCCGCACGAGACTCCTATCGTGACGTTGTTGAAAAATGCACGTTCATCCTCCGAGACGCAGACCCCTTTGGGAAGCATACACCGCATCCCGGGCGAAGGGAATGGGTCGTTGGAGAGGACTGATAGGGTCTCATGCAGTTTTGATGCCATGACCAGCTCACACATGTCTCTGGTTGCGGATAGGCGCTTCTATCACCATTCTTCGCTCTTCGTCATACAACGTCAGAGCCTCGTTTGGTAGCTGTCCATACGCTCTTGGGTGTTTGAGAAGCTGGAAATTTTCGAACTGACAGGAATTAGTCTCCGCGAAGCAATGGTTACTTTGTCGTCCACCACTTCATCACTTGGGAACAGTCGGAGTTGATGATTGGTTGGTCCCACGGTGCGCCCCCATATTTTCTTCATGCGGGCGAGGTTGGGCCTTTGGGCTCACGCATTGATACCCGACGAGGCCAGAAAGCTCGCCAGACTCTGACCCTTTCCCCCCAATCTGGCTTTTGTTGCTCGTTTCGAACACGGCAGCTGCGTACCTACCGATGCAGGATTTTACGTACGCCCTCGCTCACGCAGGTTCCACTAGTCCGATGCAATGATGATGCCGCCGTCGTCGTCTTCCGGTCTGTAGGTTTGACAGGTGAGGATCCTCCTGGGTAGGTAAAAGGTAGTTGTACGTCGCCATCAAAGACCACGTTGTCAACCACGCACCAGGGTATCCATCGTCATCCACATGTATACCTTCATTTCCATCAGATAACGTCGGGATGTATGACAGTGGGGTGGGAATGGGGATAGATGCTTCTCTGTGAGTAGATGAGACATTTCTATGCATCAAGCCTCTCGTCTCCCGACGATAGTAGATGCTGCACCTGCCCACGTTGCGCACGGCCCAAGAAAACAAAATGGATGTCAACTGAGAAGACACATTCACACTACCATATGATTTGAGGAATTTGTCTAGTTCGCCACTTGTATCTGATCAGGCACACTTCAGGCTTCCGACTAAAAAGTTGCCATTTTTTTTTTTTATTTTTTTTCGTGCGCGTGAGTGTGGTAGATGGAGAGACAGCAACCAAGCCGGCCTCTTCCTTCGGTTCTCTTTCCAGTACCGTTGTAACAACTGCTGGCTGTCACCTTACGATTGGCATGGAAACCCGCACATCCCCTTCATCTGGCGTTTTTGACACTGAGCGAGGCCCAATCAGAGGCCTTGCAACGAGAGCCCGAACCGTTTGGGCAACCGATTCACACCAGCAACATGCCCAAAAGAAGCCTCGTCTCCGTCGCACATACAGCTCTATGTTACACGGGTCTAGCTACTTTCTATTTTCCCACAAAGATGAAAGAAAAAAGGAGAGGGCTGGATGCAATGCCGGGTCAGAAATGCCCCCGCTTCTGCAGCGGTCGCAGGAAGAGTCGTCGTCAACGCAGAGCGACCCCATACAGACAGGGCTCTTTGCTTACCATCTACAGACGACTCCTCTCTTAACCGAGACCTTTTCCAGACACCGGTTCCAAAGACGAACCCTCTCCGTTACCATGATCCGCCGCACTCTTGCCGGATGCTGAGGCATGGGAAATGCCATGCTGCAGCCTGCAAACTGCGAACGCAGGCAATCCACTAGGTGCTGGTTACGGGAGCCAACCACACACTCCCACGCCTCCGCAAGACCACCGGAGACCACATATCGTCACTCCCAAAAGCACGCATTCTGCGATTGGCCTCGGCGTGCCTCACCTGACAGGCTGTTCTTTGCTGCGCTGCGCTGAGCTCAAGGTGCTTGACTGGGACAAGGCAACGATAAGGTAACATGGTACCTGTTTTTTCATGTACTCTGTGTGATGTGTGCTGTATGTTGGGCAGAACGGAGGCCGATAGGGTGACAAGTCAGACAACACGATGTCATCCGTCCCCAGTACCGTTATCCTGTCAGTTATCTGCGGCGGCAAGCGATTCAACCTCAGGCCCGTCATCTGAACGGTAGCGGGATCCCCATTTGACGGTGCAACCCTTCCGGTCCTCTTGCCAGAGAGAGAGAGAGAGGGGGATTGCTATTGGATGGCAGAGGACAGCGCTGCAGGTGTTCTTGGCCTCTCTTGTTTGGCTGCGTGCGCCTGCTTGCCACCGCACCAGAACGTCTGGGTTCCCTGGCTCACCCTGCTTGTCTCCCCTCTCGTGCCTCTCGGTCCCCTGGCACCGTCTGGTTCTCGCCGTCTCCGTTCGGACCGCTGACTTTCCAGCCAACTGGGTGCTGCCGTTTGAGCCTTGTCTGGCAGCCAGCTACTGCCCAACGGAGGCAAGGGGCCGGGGGGGAAATTTGCTGGAGAAAACCCACTAGGTGCCGTTGCAGGCCGCCAGTCACCATCGCCGCTGCGAGACCCACTCTGACAACCCAACCCCAAGCGCCAGGTGCCTTCCATCCACTGCCACCCTTCCAGGCTGTCCACTGTCCATTTCTTCACCCACCGCCCGCCTTCTCCCACCCTCTGGCCCTCGTTCTCTCATTCTCCTATTCTGTTTTCTTGCTGCCTTGCCGCGACGCCCGGATTTCTTCCCCCAATTCCGCAGTTGCAGTTCCACTTCACCACCACGCGACACATCTGGTTTCTCGATTCTTCAAACCATCATCGCTTGGATTGGGTTTTCTTGGGCGGGGGAGAGACACTTTGCTAGCAGCAAACGTTTAGACGCGCGCACACACACCAGCTTCCACAATGGCGGGAAGACCAAGCAACAGAGGCGGCGGTGGCCAGCCACCAGTACCGCCCGCAGCCCAGCGCCAAAACGAATACTTTGTTCCCCGTGATGGCATCGATCGTGAGGTTATCACATCAGACATCTGCAGATACCTGGGAAACGATGCGTTGGTGCGCCCTGGAACCTACGAGGTATGGTCCTGCTCCTGTCCTTCCGCCACAATGCTCCCTTCGAGAAGAAGGCTGGGATGTGCAGTTTTGCTTACCAAGTCTTGTTTGTCTGCTTTAGTCCCCAGACGGACGTGTCACGCAAGGTTATTTCATCACAGCATACCGAAATTTGACATCGGTGAGTGCCCCTTTTCCTCCTCAATGGCAGCCGTTTTGATGGCGAACATGGGGCTAAATTCTCTCTCCTTGGCAGGCCATGATTCAAGATCTCAAGGCCGACTCCGCTCGGTGGGAGCAGGAGCGACGCGCAGCGTCCAGGTCTTCGGGCGGCGGCGCTGGAGGTACAACACACTCCAGCCACTCGAATGGCGTTTATGTGAGAAGCTCTAACTCGCCATTAGGCCCTCGCGAGCAGACTCGCGGGCAATCTGACTACAGCGCGTGGAAAAACCGCCAGCGGGAACAGGAGTACGAAGCCTCGTACGGCGCCTCTGCCATGGACATTGACTATCCACAGGGTCCTCCGCCGGCCAAGGCCCCCGGCTACGGTGGTCAGCCGTACCCTGGAGCGCCTCCTGCTGGATACCCCCAGGCTGCTTACCCACCGCAGGTTCATCCAGCTGCTCCTCCTGCTCAATACCAGACGCAGCCCTACGGAGGATATCCGCCCAATGCTCCGCCAACCCAGTACTCCCCAGGACCCCAGGGTGGTGACAGATATGCTGGGATGGCCCCTCCTCCGCCAATCCAAGGACAATTTGCCCAGGATCCTGCTTTCATCCATGGATCCAATTACCAGACCGCCCCGGGATATGCCAATGCACCAAGGATGCCAGCAATACCATTGACCTCGTCGTCTGCCCCCCCGGCTTCGAGGGCCTTCACCGCACCAACAACAGGCCCTCCTGTATTCGGAGAGACCGACCCATATGGCTACCCCCCTCCTGCCGGGATCCCGGCCAGCCAGGCCTTCCCAGTCGATCCTCTCTATGGCCGCGGTGCGTATAATACAACAACAATCACAAACCCACCCGAGGCTTCGTCTGATGATTTAGGCTCTCCTGCAGGTACAGCGCAACGGCAAGGCTACCCAGCCGCCCCGGACCAGCCTCCGTATGAGGACCACAATAGCCCAGTAATCCCCAACACCACCGTTCCTCCCACCAGTTCCACGCCCACACAATTATCGAATGCAGGGCCGTCCGGTGGAAGACGGGACCGCGATTCAGAGCCAAGAGACCGAGAACGTGATCATCGAGAGCACAGAGCTCGCCGCTCAGAGGCGGAACGCGATGACAGACACGGAGACCGGAACAGGCACCATCGTCGCTAATTATCGGACGACCACAGGCTTCTCACCCACGCAATGCCACGCGTTAATCACCTGCCCGCGTCAAAACGTCAAAACGTCCTTGGCATGTCGAGTCCCGAGCGTCTGATTGAAACCGCTATTATGTTAATGCCTGCTAATGTCTTGGGCTGGGACTAGCTCACTGTTTGTTTTTCTTACTTTCTTTACGCTTTCTGGACTCGGCTGCCTATGCAACCTGCCTTTTGACAATCAGGCACCACGGATAGACCCTGGATCAAAGGTTTCCACAGACCTTTGGAGCTGCAAGTTGCATCTCTGTCAACTCACTCTTGTTTGGTTCATGATTTCTCGACACACCCTCGATGCGGGTCTTCGACCATATGTTCCACTGGCCACTATTCTGGACCTTTCCGACTTGTCAAACCCACCTTCGCCCCAACTGGATCATCCCTTGCCGGCCGGCAACCTTGGACCTTTGGCAACCCCTGGCAACAAACATTCGCGGATGGCAGCCGCCGTGTGACATTTTTATTTTCATACTTTCTTTTCTTTCTACAACGAGGGGCAGGATACAGGAGACGATTTGATACCATATAGGGGAGACACAAATTGCTGCCTAGGGAAAAAGAGAACGACGATGAGTCTAGGGACATCTTTACTACGGTTGTGGATGCTTCGTCCCTCGCTGTCCGGATCGGCTGTCAGGACTGCTTCTTCCTTTGTTGCGTTTTGCCTCTGGCTGTGAACTCTCTTTGCATGCCTAGGAGTGAGTCGCTCTTGCTGACATCCCGGTTTTCAACCGCGAATCCGCCTCTGACATCAACCAGAGGTCACGGCTACGGCCGGACAGCGAGGTGAGTGAACGCTTGAAAGAGTGTATATATCTGATGAACTCCCTCGGATCACAAATGAGCTACACCATTTCCCACCCACGGTCTTCGCCTTGGGCGGTTGAAGTGAGTTTTTGAGTTTGATTCAACTAACGCAGCGCAGATGATTGATGACCTTGGACACCACTCAGGAACTATGGAGCCTTACTTTTTTCTCTGGCCAAACTGGATATCACTTCTCTCGGCGACTCTGTTCTCCCAACTGGATCTTTCACACAAGCCATGGACTAAGGATCTCTCGACCCTTCTCTGGATTACCTGGATTCCTTTCAACAAAAAGCTTCTTCTTAGCATGGACACTCATTTGACCATGTAGTGTCCTGCCTCTGGATTCTGGACAGGCCCAGCCGGGTTCTGGGAGCACGGAGCTCACTCAACATCACCGTTATGGACCATCTCAGGATGAGGCCTCCCTCACTGTCACAGACTTGAACATCATGCATGGTAAGGCCAGGTCACTGGAATTCTCCGCGCCGCTCGGGCTCTTTTCTTTACTGCGATGTACGTGTCGGTCCTCATTAGCCCTGGACTTGCGACGACTTTTCAAATGCCACTTGACTTGAGAGGAGCAACACTGGGGTAACAACAGCCTTTCCCCGGATGGCATACTGCAGCCTTCGGCATTCAGGCAAGATCAACATCTACAACCATCATTACTCGGCCTAATACCACCGCTTTAAGTTCATCATTGATTTATTTACATGTTATTCATCAACCTTTTGGCTTCATGGTCAGGATGAGTATGTCGAATGCTCAACTTCATCAAAACTGCCATTGGATTCAGCATCGCTCAACCAGGGCTTGCCACGGACCCGAGGACTCGTCATTGGACCCGTTTGCCATTGGATTTACCTGGACTTTCGAAACTATCTGACCGGACCTGGACGGCTTGATATATGGCGCGTCATGTTACTGTTAGTTATTACCCTTGTCTTGTCTTCTCTCACACTTGTCCATTCTCGATCTGTTTGAGGATCTTGTCTAACCAATCTCGATAGCGACTGGGCTTTTTGTTCCTGTTATCTTTAGTTTTGTATTCATTGCAATTTTTTAAGTATTATCGTTTATCTCTTTGATCTTAGCAGCACGTTTTGGTCTGGGGGCATTGCACGTCTATTTGGTATACCTTGAACATGTTTTACGTCGCACAATTGGGGTCAAGAACAAAAAAGAATGGGATTTCAAGACGGAGTGGGTGGTCATCTGATCTTGTTTTACGCTTATCATGTCAATTTATGTTGTGGGTGAAGATATCTAATCTCTGTGTTCGCTTTTTGTCATGTTTGCGCATACCCAGCATTTGGTCTTATGTCGAATTTAGCAAATACGGATTGGTTTCAACTCGTATATCTGGCGGCTGTGTGTAATGAGTGTCCTACGTGTAACGTGTGATGCGATGGATCCGTATGTATATAATAGGTGCCCAGGAACAGTCATGTTGTGACAGGACGATGCGATTTGTGTATACCTAGGTATCTGATCTTGGTTTGATGTCCCTCGACAGGATAATTATATAATATATGCCATCTGTCCCATCTCTGGAAAGTAATTCCGGTGCCCTAGGGTCGGTTCACGAATGTCGATTGAAGCACTGTGGCTGCTCAGCTTGTCCCATCGATGAGGTGGTGAGGATATCTCACTCGTGTGACTGGCTTCTTCTTGACACAGCTCTCGGCTCTTTTTTTTTTTTTCATGTCAATTGTTAATAGAAGCGAGTAGGGACTGACTTCACGCATTTGGCATCGAGTATCTTGGTGGGATCTAGTCCTGATACTTGTGTAAATAAGTAGGGTATCGAAGTATCTACCCGTGGCGTGAGGTGGCTGGGCACAGAGGCTTTATGGTTTGGCGAGACGGGTAGGGGAAGTGAAAGTCGGTCGGGTGTGGTAGATGTTCTGAGGTGGCACTTGGTGGCTTTGGAGATGTGCTTCTGGGAAGAGGCAGGCAAGCAGACGGTTGATAGATTGGTGGTGTCTTTCTCCTTTCTTGTATATTTTCTCTCTGCTAGATAAGAACGTCATGTCCGGGAGGAACGGGGGTTTGATGTTGAACTGCGGTTGTGAAAAAAAATGTGTTTCGGCAGTTGTCCTTGCTGTTTAGATACCAGAGGTTTTTTGTCTACCTATGGTAGGGTGCGTTGCAGTGTGTCAAGTTTACGGTAGGTAGGGTTGAGTAGAAAACGAACACTCGGTCTTTTACTTTTATATTCGAAGAAGGGATGTTACTCCGGTTTTGGCACGACCTACCTTTGGGAATGTGTCTTTGACGAGTCTTTCCGCGCACACGAAAGGAGTATGCTAGGTCATGTAGAATGCACAATGACATCTTGCTACCTATCTTGCCAAAACCAGAAGCCACATGTGGACTTTTGTCAGTTCCTCAATTATGGAGTTTCGAAGCACGTGGCATGGATGGTTTTCTTCTGTTGGTGAGTAGTTGTGATCCGCTTCTTGGTTGAAGGGAGGCTGGACCTGTCATGCAGGTACCTGATTTCCACTTGAAGTGCAGTAAATGGCTTATTAGGTAACCCGGGGCAGGCAGGGCCTTCGTGAAACCCTGGTATGGATGGAATCCGGCGCCCCCTTTCTTACATGTTGGTTGACATTCGGCGCCTACTAGCAGACACCGGAGCTTTTCGCCTCTGGCTCCACGTTGGGCGGGAACATGTTTCTCCACCGTGACTGTTGGGGATTCTGAATTCCCAGAATTTGGTTCTAAATGATAATCTTGATGGACTGAGGTTAGTGGTTTTTGTGGTCGGCCTTGGGTACACGAGATGTTGAACAGACAAAGTGGAATCTCACCAGAGGGAGACCATCCTGAGAGGGGAGGATTCCACCCTCCAGAGCAAATCCGCAGTGCTGGTGATCGAGAGCCTCCTGTCGGGCGATCACGTCAATGCCGCTACTGCATATATGGATAAGTCACTATCAGGTGGTGGTTGGGGGTTGGGCGTCAATTTAGATGGGGACATTTTAGGGGCCTCATAACGGGGTTTATGACGCGGTAGGAAATCGGGTGAAGGGCTTGGTGGGGGGGCTCAATACTTCCAAGACTTTGGAGTTCAAGGACAACCCTTTGTGCTTCTGCTCAGTGTCTGACGGAAGTCGGAACTTCGGTGACCCCTCGGCGGGTGGTTTGTTTGTTTGTGAGGATTCTTGAAACATGGGGGGTTTCTGTGCGTTTTCCGGCCATGGCCAACAGCAGGAGATTGGTCCACCCCAAGTCCCGTCCACGCGCCCGGTGAGGTTCTCTTCTCACAAGTATTCAAGAAGAGTATCATCTGAATCTAAGTGTTTTGATGATCTGTAGTTGTGTTGTTGTCACAAAAGCCCGAGCCCTGGATGAACTCCACTCAGCCTTCTTCATCAAGCAAAATGGCGGGGAATGAATGGAGGGGAAAAGGAGGAAGTGGATCATGTGCCATTCTGCTTGGATGGAGGGGCAGGGAGGGGTTGAACCCAAGGTGCGAATGATTGGCGGGACACTGGGTTATTGAGTCGACGACTTCACCGCCTTTGCGGACATGGCGGCCCCTCCGTTGCTTTGCCCTTTCTTGGCAAGCCTGGCATCCTCTTCCGCGAAGAGTTGAAGAGGAGAGGGGTAGTAAAAGATGGGATAACAAGGGCCGAAGAGGAAAGTAGTACAGTGGGAGTGTGTCTGGTAGCCATGAGAGGACTCTGAACTGAAAGGGAGATATCCGTTGCATCTGGGCCGATAAAATAGTAAGATGGCGGGGTATCTACTTATCGGATCACGAGCGCCAAGAGCCATATGTGAGGGCCTCACCACACCAAGCACTTAGGTTTGCTGAGTTTGTTGCCGATACATGGTTGCCGATACATGTGTGTTTGGGGCTCATGAGGGGAACCTGGAAGACTAACACCTCTATCCAGCGTAATAGTTTGTGGGCGTGCAGTGCAGGCGTTCGAGAAGATGGATGGTGTCACGGCAGACAGAGCAAGCAATGGCTGCTGGGCCAGCAATTATTCGTCAAATCCAAACCAGAGTTCTCCAAGAGCAAGATTGATGTGAATTGGGAAGGCAAAAAATGGACTCACAATGAGCCCGCAGCAGAGTATTGCTCTGGCCTAGCAGCAGTGGCGTCTAATAGAGGGTTAGCAGTTGTTGGTGCAGCGCACCAAATCAAAATACCTAGAATAGCTCACCCGTCATTTGCAAATCCCAATTCGACGAAACTTAACCGCTTTGAAACGTCCCCGGCTACATTTCTCGCCAACAGGGACGCTTGAGACGGACACACAGAAGGAAAGAATTATGGTTTCAGCATCTCTCTACCTCCGTCGTCGAATCTACCGAATCCCAGATATTCACCAGGCACAGGCACACCAGGCACAGGCACGGACCAAGGTTGTGGGTGACGGACGGCTGTTCTGACAGTGACAGCGCCTGAGGATACACAGCGTGAACCCTCTTCACTTCTAGCCCCGCCATATCGGGGTCCTGTTGACCTCTGTTGCAACCCAGATTTTGGCCCAAATTTTTTTTAGCTTGGCCCTCGACTACAACATCCATTTCGGCTTTCCGCCCGTGTCATTTTTCTGCCTTTTCTGCCCGCCACAACCATAGCTGTCCCGGGACGGGCTGTTGATGCGATAGTACATCATTCACGCTGCCCAATATGGACGCCACCGCAATCAGATCGTTCATCGTTGCTACTCTCGATGCCGACGCTGATGTGCGAAGGCAGGCTGAGCTCCAACTGAAACAGGTATGTTGTTATCACCACGGTGACTGCCGCCGCCGCACCCACGTTGGCCTCCAGGTGTCGGCGTGAAGGCCCTCCTTTCCCCATCACGCCAGACAACAATACCAACAATGGCACCTTTCAACCAGCCCGTCCCTGTGCGCATACATGTGGTTGTTCGCTAACCTTCCCTTGTTGGCTACAGGCTGAGGACCAACCCAATTTCACAGATATCCTCCTTGACCTTGTGTCTTCCGAGCAGAATGTCAACCTGCAGCTTCCAAGTACGACTGCCCCGATTGTTCCCCGAACCATCTATCTCGATGAATACAGATACTTACTCGTTTTTCAGCTGCTATCTACCTCAAGAACCGCGTCAACCGCGCATGGGAGCGTTCAGAACACATCACGACCACCTCAGTAATACCCGAGGATGCGAAGGTGCGCTTCCGGGAGCGACTGCTGCCTGTCCTCGCCGGCTCCCCAGCCCGGGTGAGACAGCAGCTGGTGCCCGTCCTCCAGCGAATCCTCCATTTCGACTTTCCCCAGTCATGGCCCAACTTTATGGATTACACCATTCAGCTGTTGAACACGAACAACCCAGCTTCCGTCATGGCCGGTCTTCAATGTCTTCTCGCCATCTGCCGGACTTACAGGTTTAAGTCGCCAGAGGGCGATACCAGGGCCCCGTTTGACAGGATTGTTGAGGCCAGTTTCCCTAGACTTTTGCAAGTATGCCAAGAGTTGGTGAAGGAAGAGAGTGACGAGGCTGGTGAGATGCTGCACATCGCACTAAAGTCCTATAAGCACGCCACTTGGGTATGTATTGCGGGGACACCAAAGTCGAGATTGTTGAGGAATACTGATTCCAGCCGTAGCTCGAACTCTCCGATTATCTCCGCAAGCTCGAGGTCAATCTTGCATGGTGCACTATCTTCCTGCAGACTGTTTCCAAGGCTATTCCTGCGACTGCCATGCAGCAGGAAGACCCCCTAGAACGGGAGCGCCACCACTGGTGGAAGGCGAAGAAGTGGGCGTACTTCAACTTGAACCGCTTGTATATCAGGTAAGGATCGACGGCGCAAGAAACCAAATTTGTCCTGCTCGATAGCTAACAGGCGCTCATAGACACGGTAACCCAAACTCGCTTCTGGATAGCGCGAACGACGATCAGAAAAGATTTGCCAAGGACTTCACAGCCCAAGTTGCGCCAGAGATTCTGCAGCATTACCTCGCAGAGATTGATAAATGGGTTTCCAAGGGCAGCTGGCTTAGCAGGCCCTGCCTCTCATATACAATTGTGTTCCTGGACGAGTGCATCCGTCCCAAGGAGATGTGGGCACATCTCAAGCCTCACCTCACTAACTTGGTCACTCACTTTATTTTCCCGGTTCTCTGCCTCAGCGAAGAGGACCTCGAGAAGTTTGAGGAAGAGCCCGAGGAGTACTTGCACCGCAAGCTCAACTTCTACGAGGAAGTCTCTGCCCCAGATGTTTCTGCCACGAATTTCTTGGTCACTTTGACCAAGGCGCGGAGAAAGCAGACGTTCGAGATTCTCAAGTTCATCAACGAAGTTGTCACCCAGTATGAGCAGTCTGAGCCAGACAAGAAGAATCATATTGCCAAGGAGGGTGCGCTGCGCATGATTGGGACTCTCGCTCCAGTTATCCTGGGGAAGAAGTCCCCCATTGCCGATCAGGTGGAATACTTCCTTGTTCGCTTCGTGTTCCCCGACTTCAACAACGAACAGGGCTACCTTCGGGCCCGCGCCTGCGATACCGTGGAGAAGTTTGAGCAACTGAACTTCAAGGATCAGAACAACCTCTTGACCGTGTACCGTCACATTCTGGATTGCATGGCGGACCCCAAGCTTCCGGTTCGCGTGACCGCGGCTCTTGCTTTGCAGCCCTTGATCAGACATGATGTTATCAGAACCAGCATGCAGTCAAGCATCCCTACAATTATGCAACAGCTTCTCAAGTTGGCCAACGAGGCTGACATTGACGCGCTGGCCAATGTTATGGAAGATTTTGTGGAGGTGTTCGCTGCAGAGCTCACACCCTTCGCTGTGGCGCTTAGTGAGCAGCTCCGCGACACATACCTGCGCATTGTGCGAGAACTGCTGGAGAACAACCAACAGCGCGATGATCTTGACAACGAGTATGGTGATTATCTGGACGACAAGAGCATCACTGCTTTGGGAGTGTTGCAGACCATTGGCACACTGATCCTGACCCTCGAGAGCTCACCCGATGTTCTTCTGCATATTGAGGGAGTGCTCATGCCTGTTATCGAGATCACGCTTCGGAACAAGCTCTACGACCTGTACAACGAAGTGTTTGAGATCATTGACAGCTGCACTTTCGCCGCCAAGCAGATTTCCCCCATTATGTGGCAGGCATTTGAACTCGTCCATGCCACCTTCAAGTCGGGTGCTGAGTTGTACCTTGAGGATATGCTCCCTGCGTTGGACAACTTTGTTCAGTTCGGGGCTCCTCAACTTATTCAGAACCCTCAATATGTTCAGGCGTTGTTCTCGATGGTTTCGGATATGTTTGTGGACAACAAGGTTGGAGGTGTTGACCGCATCTGCGCTTGCAAGCTTGCCGAAGCCATGATGCTCAGTCTCCGTGGCCACATCGACAACTGCGTCCATGGCTTCGTTACCATTGCCATGGGTGTTTTGAGCGCACAGGAGGTCAAGATCAAGTCGTACAAAATTCACCTCATGGAGATGGTCATCAACGCCATCTACTACAACCCCGTCCTTACGCTCCATATTCTGGAGACATCAGGCTGGACTAACAAGTTCTTCAGCCTCTGGTTCGGTAGTATGGAGTCATTCACCCGTGTACACGACAAGAAGCTGTGCATCATGGCTATTGTTGCGCTTCTCACCATTCCTAGTGAACAGATCCCAACAAGCGTTGCGGTGGGCTGGCCTAGACTTCTCAAGGCAAGTTCAGTTCAGATTCGAGCGCATACAGCGAATAAAGTCATGAATACTAACTGCTGTTCAGGGTATCACGGTTCTTTTTAGCACCCTTCCTACTGCCATGAAAAGTAAGTTGGAACTTGTTGCAGCCGCAGCTTTTTCGGTGGCTGACAATATACATAGATCGCGAAGACGCGCTCAAGGATGACTTCCATCTCGACAGTTCTACCTACTATGACGAGGACGAGGACTGGGATGACGACGGTGCGCAATGGGAAGAAGGCGAGGGTGTTGAGGGCGAACACAGCGAAGGAAAGGACGAGAGCACTGCGTATCTCGACTTCTTGAATGAGGAGGTAAGATGCTTCTTTCGCATGGGAAATGGAGTTGGCTGCGGAAAATGCTAATCAAGTTGAACATCAGGCACAAAAGTTCCAGTCTGCCGAGGCCGAGGTCTCTGACGACGACCTGGGGGAGGACAGCGTGCTTTTGGAGTCTCCCCTGGACAAGATCGACCCATACATGACATTCCATGTATCTCTTCACAGTACGTTTGGGCAATCTTGTCAACAAACAATGCCCCACGGTTGGCTGACTTATTCCACAGAACTTCAGCAAGAGCAGCCCCAGTTCTACACCACTCTTACTACACAACTCACAGCCGATGAGCAAGCAATCATTGCCAATGTTTGCCAGCAGGCCGAAGTACAAGCTGTCATGGTACAGCAGGCTGCGGCCCAGGGCGGAGGTATGAATGGTACGAGTTAGGGCTCACGTTATTATCCATTGCCGCCACTCCGAGACCCCGGGCATACTTGGCGATCACGCCACTAAGTGTTCAGAAAACTCTGGGGCACCCTTTCTGTCTCCATGATGACTTGGAGATGCAGAAATCGATGAAAGCTATAGCCAGGTTCATTAGCTCCCTATACAGGATTGGTGTGGTCCCGTTGAGGGCAGCATGAAAATTTGGCTAAGCGGTCTGCCTGCATATATGAACTGATTGTTCAGCAGGGCAGGGCGCTGCGTATAGTGAGGGCATTTACGATACGGCGCCTTGGGGATAGATGATTTATAGGGGAGAGGCTTCGGTTGGCTTCTACTTTCATGAGGATTTGCTGTTGTTTTTATTTGTCACTGCCCCTAACTCCCACCCAATTCCCCTTCACAATTCCCCATCACCATTCTTCCCCACACATTCCCCCTTATTCAGCGGACAGGTTCAGGAGCAAAAGGTGACACGGTTAGGGGGTCAAAAGAAGATCACGAGCAAAAGATTAGACTAGCGCCCATACACATTGATGCTAAGGTAGCTGAATACAAAGTCAAAAAAATAATCAAACTCTTAGTTTCTTGTTGTGCGAACTCATATTGATAAAAGACTAACTTGCATACTAGGTCTTCTGAATACAGAAGAGTCTCACAAAACACTGGTGTCTTCGCGGCCAGCGCGATAGCTCTCAAAAGCAACAAAGCGTCACCAAAACGTTCCTGCCTGGCCTATTTCCCAGCCCGGCGATAACAGGCCACCAAATGGAGGACTGTCGTCACATGCTGGTCAATCATTTTCTTTTCTTCCTTTGGTTTGCTGACGTCTAAAAGTTTTTGGACCAACGTTATCGTATCTTTCTGTGTGACCTTTGACATGTGTACTCTGTCGGTTGCCATTTTGAGTGCGGCCTCATTTTTTGCGTTGCGCAGTGCTTCAGTGTCAGGCTCGGGGTCATTGGTTGTGGGATCGGTCGTCTTGGGGTCAGCAGGCATTTTTGAGGAGCTCTGGTCTTTTTTTGCTTTTGGGGGCTTATGAGTGTGTGTGTGTGTTTGTGTTTGTCGTATCGCGTCTTCTGGGAGTGTCGTTTTACTTGCAAGGTGAGGGGGATATATATATATATATTTATACCCATCTCTGGGAGAGGAGGAGTCGTGTGTCAAATATGATGTTGTCATAGAACAGGTTTCATGGGTGAATGAAGGAGCTGGTCTTGGAGGAGATGATGGTTTGAGAGGATAAGGCTGATCGGAGATAGAATAAGCTGGATACCTGAATGGATGGAAGCATTGTGGTATGGTTGTTGGACAGTGCGCTGGAGAGAGACTGGCCACCGTGCAAATTTCTTGTCTCTGTGCTGGGGTCACTGAATGTTTGGAACTGAGGGGCCACAGGGGTGAAACTGAAGTCGGGACTGCTGGTTTTGCAGTCAGCGGGCTCTGGAAAGGAGAAAGATTACGCGTGGTTTGTTTGCATTTTTCACAGCAGTGTGTCTTTGACAGCTAGTTTGTTTCATCAGTTAACCTTCATGTCGGTCTTGTGTGAAAGTCCCTTCTCGGATCATTGTTGCTGTTGGATTCCTGAAGGCTTTCGAGGATGCAGTCAAACTTGCACAGGAGGGCTAAGTTGCTATAAACTTGGGGCCGTCCGATTTGAGCTGCTACTCATCATTCCGAAGAATTTGGCTGAACTTGATTTGAGAGCAATATCTATTCTATTCCAAAGGTTCAATTCCATCTTTCACCTTTCATACAACATTCTCTTTCCGAAGCCACTTTCTGTTATGTTTGTTTGGTATTTAAGGGGTATTCAGGGGCTGTCGCCAGGCATTCACTGTGGTGTCACACTCGAAATTTTGGCCGGCATAATGTACTCGCAATTTTATGCTTGGCAACCGTGAGTGCGCAGCGGGAGTTCCTCCATTTCTTGATTCCCACGTGCCATTATCTCTATCTCAGTTGGCAATGGTCAAGCCTGATTGGATATCTTGGTGAAAGAAAAGGAGATAAAAGGAGTGTGGTAACCACCAGCTACCCTACCTTGCACCCCTGATGTCACTTTCAACACGGAGCTTAACAGCCCAACCTGAATCGGCCCTCCACCACTCTCCGCCTCCGGAATATTGAGATTCCACAGGGTTCTCTTCACTAGTTTGCATTTTTCACCTGTTGGACTCCATCTTTACCCTCATCTATCTAGATTGAAGAGGGTGTGTGATGTGCAGCCTGTGGCGTCACTCCTCTTCTTGCTCTATCGTTCACTGCTCCGCTCGGACCTCAATGTGTGTTGTTGATCGGGCCCAACCGGTTGCACCTCTCATTGGAGCACTTCTCCTTCCCCCATCGCGATAACTCGTGGACGAACTACAGCAAGCCAGCAAGCCACATAGCCAAGCAATACTGTGCAGTAGGGCCAAGTGCCAAGTGGGATAACGTGCTAGCGGCATTTGCTTGGAACTGCTTTCTGGCTTGCGTGTGTAGGTGTGTGCACATATGGTTGGCTGTGGTGGATGGCAAATAGTGATGTTCGTGATGCCTTCACTTTCTTAGCTTCGTTAACCTCCTGAGACTGGGCAAGCAGGCGTCATTGTTCCTGGCTGCGTGAACTGAATGCGCGTTTACGACTCTAGGACTTGGAGTAACCTGAGCGAGACATCGTGCCTTTGGCAGGTCAAAGTACCTGATACTTGACCAGCTAGAGACCAGCATGCATTGCGTGGGGGTCGACCTACACAGCCC
Organism: Triangularia verruculosa; assembly: GCA_033296885.1. Classification (NCBI taxonomy): domain Eukaryota; kingdom Fungi; phylum Ascomycota; class Sordariomycetes; order Sordariales; family Podosporaceae; genus Triangularia; species Triangularia verruculosa. The sequence goes on along the minus strand of MU864081.1, from coordinate 1,779 downwards.
AGCCTAGGCCCAGCCGATTCCTACTGCAACGCACACTGATATGCAAAGTTGATTGAGAATTCTCGTTTGTTAAAACATATTATCAGCCGTCTTCGGTTCTGCAAGCTGCCTCTTTAGATAGACTGGACCAAGGAAACTAGAGATGTTATCGTTGGGAGGTGGTCAAGAAGATGGTGTGTAACTATACACGGCCTGACTGTGCAAGGACAAACCGACATGCTCTAGAAGAGGCTATCATCAAAACATTCCCTCCCAGGGCCGGTCTGGCTCGAATTGAATGTATGTACCTGGTGATTGGTTGATCGGTCAACAAACCTCCAAATTGACAAGGGCTCAAGTCTGCAGCGACGGAACGGCCGCCATCCCTCGGCCTCTTGGCCAACATCCATCAGAAAATTTGACAAGCAGACATGAAGACGAAGAAAATGACGAGGAAGGACGGGAAGGAATAGTATGATGTGATACCTCATCGATGTCATCGCAGCCATCATTCATCACACCCTCTTCCCACGTGGAAGGGCCATGCCGCCCAGTCAATCCGTATCGGTCTCTCCCCCGCACCACAGGCCCATCATCCTGTCTTTGACTCGGCCAAACCAGCCAGCCCGCGAAGCTAGCAACAGCCCAAAATAGCAACCCATCCAGTTCGCACCAAAGGATTGGGAAATGGAAGCCCGAAAACCGCCTCCCTGTTAACCGAACCCGACGACCTAAACCGCAACGATGGGGACGCCGGACAAAACGAAATACGCGTATCCTATGACACAGCATCTGGCTCCATTATGTAGTGTACCATTCTGGATGGAGTGTGAGGGAGATGAGGGGGAGAGAAGCGATGACGGTGATGCTGCTTGTGAGTGGGTGGGTGGAAAGTGGGGCTTGAGGGAACAACGTGAGAGACCAGACATAGACAAGTGACACTCTGGGGAAGGAAGCAGGGCCCCCATGGGCAGAGACCAAGACATTTTCCCCGGATCTTGCCTCCTTCTGTGGGAGCCGGAGAGTGCCATCCACCTGTCCGATGCAGCTGCGAAGCTTCCGATGTTGAAAGAGAATTGGGGTGGAGCTCGGTCTGAGGGTTATCGAAGCAGGAGCTCTCTGTACACTTAGTTACCCATCCAAAAACACCACCGTGACTCTGCGCGAAAAGGAAACGCATGCTACTTTCGGGAAGGTAATGATGACATATCATCTCTCAGCGACGGCGTGGCAGCCCCTTCCGTATCCCGCCCAAAGAACAATGAAGAAAAAGCCTTCCCGTTCATGCTTCATCGCCACCCCCCTCCCCCCGCCGCCTTGTGACTATCTCAGGTGGGCGGCTGTCATCAATCAGCCCGGTCTCTGGAAAACAAAGTAACAGTGACACGACCCCTGGCATTTTCGGGGGGCCGAAAACACTAGAAAACAAGTGCGGAAAGAAAAAGATGGCATGATATCTTGCCCTCTGTCTTTTTTCCAGTGTTGCGCCTTAGTACGGGCATAGATTCTCCCTCCGCCCAGTCGGGGCCTCCCTATCTTGCTTGTAGTGCACACTTCAAGCACTGTCCTTACGTCGCCCTTCTAGAACATCCAAATCCGGGGTTGCCGATCGCTACTTTCTTTCTTTTTTCCTTCACAACATCCTGCAGTGAAAAGTGTTGCAAACACACAGCCCAGGGTTCTCCTGTTGTGTATCCTGTCCCCCAGGTGGGGGGGGGGGGGGGGGCGGGGGGGGGGCGGGGGGGGGGGGGGGGGCGGGGGCGGGGGGGGGGGGGGGGGCGGGGGGGGGGGGGGGGGGGC
>MU864080.1:0-34747 GCA_033296885.1 Triangularia verruculosa | reverse complement strand
AGAGGTCGAGTACGAACCCTACTACAGAGTATTATAGTGGACTTTAGCTACAAATATATAAGGTTACCCACTAATTCTTTGTTATACAGCACCTTCAAGGTGCTGTAGCCCAGTACCCCAGCAGTGAGCTACAGGTATCGTGTGTGACAATTCCGCTACGCTATTAGTGTATTAGCTACAGGGTCCTTAGGCCTGTATATGAGCCATACCTATTTCAATATTAAAGAAAGAGCCGCCGTTTTTACTTTTATTTACGCTAAATTACATTATATTTACGTTAATATCGAATAATCTAATTTATTTTTCCTTAATTCTCTTTTTATTAAAGATACGTTTTAAACGTTTAACTATAACCGAATTAACTTTCTTATATAAGCGGTTATTAATACCTTTAACTCCGGATTTATATAGTTATTTTTTATCTTAGTAGTTATCGTAGAAGGTATAATTTCTATACTGTACGTAAGTCTATACCTTTAAGCCTATACGCTTATATATAATACAGGACTTGCGAGCCGTCGTTTGTCTATTAGGAGATAGCGAATCGCCGTGCGCTTCCTGTGGGACTTAGATTGTACAGATTATGATGTTTAAAGATAAGGAAGGTAGTTAATAAGCGTCTTAAGAAAGTCGGGAGGCGTCTGAAAGAAAGTTAATAGGTGTATATTGGTTAGTAGTGTTGCTGAAGTGTAAACAACAGATAATATCATGGTGCTGACCATCGATATACATATACTATTGGAGCGAGTAATACCGGCAAGTATTGCCCACTTGTAGCTTTTAATAGTAGGTAATCACGGTAGCTTTGATGAAGCGGTCCAGAGCAGCCGTGACAGTTAATACACCACGAATCTTTAAGCTAAGATAAAGGATATTAAAAGCTCGGATTTATTATAATTAAAGTTATTATAAAGCTGCTGCTCGTAGAGACTTAGGGGTCGAGCGGGTGGAGTAGTTGATTTCAGCTACTTTATAGGCCTATATTTGACTGATAATATAGGCCTTACAACATTATAACGACACGACCGACTTTATTTCTCTAATATCCTCCGATATCCTTCGATATTATCCGATATCTTTTAATATCCTCCGACATCATTACTTCTTCCTATTTATATACAATTACTTATTTATAACTTAATTATAATATACTTTATACTTTAACTTTGTAATTAACTCTATAAATTCCTTTATATTTAACTTATATTTCTTTAATTATTAAGTATCTTTTACTATTTAATTTATATATTTATTATAATTCGATTTTTTTAAAATATAAAATATAAATATAAAGTTTATTTAAACGAAATCGAATAATTCGTTTAGGATATTAATTATTATTTTCTATATAATAATTATTACTTTAGTATTATCGAGGTATTTAAAGGGGAGGATTAATATTATAATATATTATATTAAATATAGTAGAAGGCGAATCTTAAATAATATATTTTTTAATATTTTTAAAGGCTTTTATTAGTATTTTAATAGTAATTAATATAAAAGTTATTAGTTTTATAGTTGATAAATTAAAAAGAGTTTTATAAGTATTTTTTTTATATACGAAAGTCTTTTATTATAATTTAAATATATTTTATATAGTGTTCGATAATTCTTTATAGCTTTTTTTATAACATTTATATTGAAGTATACGTAAGTATATTGGAAGTCTAAATCTGTGACGAACCCCTGTACAGAACCTCTGAAAGGGATACTCGGTTGAAGGCAACTTCTGGCAATTGGTTCGGTGCAGCTAAACAGTGCACAACAAGATGTCTCTATGTAAACACAAGATACCGTGAATACAAGCTGTGATTGCATACTGCGGAACTATCTACAAGCTATCTAGTTCCTCCGTATATATAGACCATAAATCCCTAAGTACCTCTGTACCTGGATCACCCTCGCTCACCAGCGACCCGTGGTGATCCTTCTGGCGCTCACCACGATCACCAGGTGATCGTGGTGATCCGGCTCACCTTTGCCAAGTAGTGAGCCTTCTCTGACCCTTGCAGCCTTGCTGCTATGCCTCTCTCCTCCGATTGGCCGGCATGGTTAGCTGCAGTCCCCGCCCGGCCTTGCTATATGGTTGGTCTGTGACAAAATCTTATAGTAATTTATAAGTACTTTATACTATATAGTGTAGTAGGGTATACTATATCGTAATTTGATGATGCTTTCTAGTACGTATGGGCCTAGTTTTTATTATTTTTATAATTATAAAGCTGGGATAAAATATATTAATATTTAGATAGATTATTATTTATACTGGGATAAATCGTACTTTAGTTAAAATATAAGATAATAAAAGCTTAGATAAATTACAATTAAAGTTATTATAAAACTAGGATTAAATAAGATTAACGTACATTATCAGTAAGTCGTGCATATCAGTGGGTCGCGCACTCTCTACCACCCTACTACAATTACCCTCAATTATAACACACTAACATTAGGAACTAACTATAATTATATTAGAAACAGCTAAATCAGATGATTCTGCAGCCTCCTGGCAAGTGCGTACATTATAGCCAGGCTTACTACACATACTATAGCACCGAACCTTTATATAAGCCCCCCCTACACCACTACTATCCGGCTGCGTTTCTTGTACTCCCTCTTCACCTACGGCCTTCTTATCCAATAAATCGTGTGCATCCTGTACAATAAGTGATCCTCCGAGCCGTATACGTGTTTTTTTGGCTCTCTGGCGCTTGTTTAGTGCCTCGTTGATCTTACGGAGTAAAGTATTCTCTATACGAAAGAGAGCTACCTAGTACATTATAGCTATCGTACTCTTAATAAGCTAATCTATAGTAACTAATATTAAAGTTAGGAAGTTATTTTAATAGTTGGTAATACGAGTCTTAATAAGCGTTAACTACGAGTTAACTTCTCGGAGGTTATATAGTATTTAGAAGACCTAAGGTTATATAGTACCGGGCTATAAGTTTAGAGGTATTAGTATACGAAACTTTATATTTAATTTAGAAAGTACCCTCTTTAGATTATATAGTATAAGGCCAGTACCCGTAAAGCTATCCTATATATTCTTCTTTATTATAGAGGCGAAGAAGGCTTTACGGAAGGTATAGAGGAACTCGAGCTTATTTATGTAGTTGATATATATATATATATTAAGTCCTCGATCTAGCGGCCGTACGCCTGCTTTAATGGCCTAAAGTAGCCGATATCGAGTAATTAAAAGTAGTACGAAGAATATAGAGGTATATAAAGTATAATAATATTATTCTGCTAATAATAGCGCTCGAATTTAATTAAATAGTAGCTTTCGTAGCCGTCGAAGATTAATAACCGGTATTTACCCTTTATACGGAACGCTGTATAATAATCGAAGTATTTAATTTAATCTAGGCCTACTATATTAATAATCTAGCTATTTTCGGTAATTACGATACGCTAAGTAAACAGTAAGTTATACTCGGTATATTAATTAATAAGGTGGTACTACGCGGCTAAAATAATAAACGGAGGGATGGCCTAACCGAGGGCATTAACTCCCTAAATCACCGTTACCTATTCGCAGTTACTAAACTAAGCCAGTTTCGCCTTACTAAAGCCGTCTAAAGTTATAACTACTATACCCGTAAAGATAATACCTATTATAAACCTAATCTCGTCGAAGTTATAGATATCGTTATCTACAATACTGTACTTAGCTTTGGTATTCCGCACAAACGCGAACTACTTGTTAATAACCTTTAGATCCTCGCATTTGGCCCTCTAATAGTCGTATCTACGCGTAAAGCGCGTACGGAGCTCTAACTGGCGTTTAACAAATCGATATACCTAGAGCTTACCGATAGGGGGCGCATCGCATACGCGTAATAGTTAGTTAGCTATATCTTCTACACCACGCAATCTAGGTAGAAAAGCTCGCGCATATAGCTCAATAATATATTAGACAATAGCCTCCTCTTCTAATTAAGTAAGCTTCTTTGTACCGAGCGTAGTATTGCGTTGTATAGGCCGGCCAGCGCGTCGGTCGCGGAGGGTTAATAGTAGTATATTATAGAGCTTAGCTGCGGCTCCAAGGCTTAATTTTTCGTCCTTTTGGAGAGCTTCAAGGGCTAAGATTACCCTCGCTTCCTTTAAAGTAGAAGGCATATTAGATTGTAGAAAAATTCGATGTAAAGTGCAAAGAGGACGCGTCGCGCTAGGGAGTGCGCGACCCACTGATATGCACGACCCACTGATAATGTACGTTAAAATTATTATAAAGATCAGATAAAATATACTAATATTTACTTAAATAGAGTATTATTAAAGTTAAAGTTACTTAAGATAGAGCATAATAAAATGTTGGTTTAGCTGGGACTAAGGTTAGGTACCTATTATAAAGCTGGGATAAAGTATATTAATGTTTTGATAGAGTATTATTAAGGGTGGTATGAAGCCTACCTAGGTACTCTAAACGACGATAGAGGGTGCCTTATCCTCAAGCCATTGCACAGCCTTCTATGCTCTGTGCACCTGTCCGCTGGCAGGGTCATTGGGCACACCAACCCTCCGAGTTCGCTTGAATATTGAGTGCCCGCCTCTGATGACGGGAGCTTGTCATGCCTTGGTGAACCTTGTTTGGGCCTCTGGTTCTCTGCCAAGTCATCCAGACCACCTCGCTCCATCGGAATGTGTTTCACCTTACCTCACGTGGGAACACCTGTGTTGGGAAGGTCAAGAGCCTTGCGAACCAACTTTGAGGCTCTGTGTTTGACACGGGTCTGACAGGTAAGGCACACCGGCCACAGACCGAATATTCAGCTGGGACAAAACATCGGTGTCACTCTGAATACTTCAGGTAGCTATTTTGATGCTTTCCAGCGGAGTCGATGATGTATCAGCTCATCATCATCATCGGTTTCTTGCAGACACCTTAAACGGTTTGGCGGCAAGTGATACGCAATAATTGCAGCCACCTACAGGGCGAACACGACCACTTATCTGGGAAGATGAAATGTTAGCCCTTCACTTTCAGTTCAGGCGTCTGCCTGGCATTCTGCCAACCTGCCTTATAGTGTTACCAGTTCCATAGGTACCTACCTGACCTTAAGTGACTTCTTAGTAAGAGCTGGACTCTCTTGACCCTACTCTCAGGAGACCAGAACAGCGCCTCCATCTGAAAATTACGGTAATATACGCTCGATCATCATTCAAACACATATTACTCCCTGTTCACACTGAATACATTCCTACGGACGCCTTTTTTGCTGACTCCGGATGCTTGAAAGTTGAAGTTGGGAAAGCGCAGACGGGCAGGATGCTTGCTTGGCGTCACGTGAGCACGCATCAGCCCCACCAAATTTTCGCGTTTGGTGCTCGAGGTGGCAGCTTCCAAACTGTCGGGACTCTGACCCTCATCGACTGCAACGTCATTTGAAGCTAGGCTCATTTCCCGCCTCAATTGTGCATTTAGACCTTCCCAGGGTCTCGAGTCCATCCGAACTCCTGTTCTCTTTCGAGTTGCCTCATTTCTGCGGCTTCATGCCAGGCACGACACTGCATTGATCACTCGACGCGCCCGCACCAACCATGCCGCCCCTTAAACGTCTTAAACGTGCTGCCGATAGCAGCGGGTTATCACGCCCCGCCAAAGCCCCGCGTGTCGCTTCGTCGCAGCTCACAGCTGCCGAACGAGAGACGTTCCAGAATCCTCCCGAGGATGCTGAGCCCATTGACCTGACGCAGAGTGACGATGAGCCGCTGGAGCTATACGGTAGCTTTGGTATGTGCCTGTGATCCATAGTGTAGACACACCGCATCTGATAAGCTAACTTTTTTTGGCAGACTCCAAGATCGTCGGCGTGAGATACTACAATGGCGTAGTTACTATTGGCGAGGTCGTTGTTTGCAAGCGAGAGCCTTCCAATCAGTATGACGCCAATGCAATTCGCGTTGACAATGTGTTTGGCATTCAAGTTGGACACATTCCCCGCAATGTCGCGTCCAAGCTTGCTCCCTATATGGTATGCCTTCTAGTCTGTCAAGCGTTTGTATATTTTCCTAACAGGCCGCAGGATACTGGCGACATCGACATTGAGGTGGTTATCAGCGGGCCCAAAGAATATTACGACTGCCCGGTTCGGATCAACATCTACGGAACTACCAACCCAGCCGGCCGCCTTGCCTTGGAGGATCGCCTCAAGAATGACAAGCTCGTCAAGGCTATGCAGTTGAAGACGACCCGGAAGCAGAATGAGCTACAGCGTCAAGCTATGGGCTTGAAGAGCGGCACGTCTGCCGTTGGGCTGGGCGTTCCGGAGTCAGAGATCACCCTAGTTGACCTTACAGAGACCAGCCAAGTCGTGAACCTCAGGGCGCCCGGCGGGGATTTTGCTCAGACACTTGCCATTGGCGAGGACCAGCTCTCACAAATGCCCCTGGCTGAGCAACCAAAGTCCATCAAAGCCAAATTGCTGCCCTATCAGCTCCAAGGCCTTGCTTGGTTGACCGCGAAAGAGAACCCGACATTTCCAAAACCCGGTTCTCCAGAATCGGTGCAGCTCTGGAAACGAGATGCCAAGGGCAACTACAACAATATTGGCACCAACATCACCGTCGCCAAAGCCCCCAATCTTCTCTCGGGAGGAATCCTGGCTGATGACATGGGTTTGGGAAAGACTCTACAGACCATCAGTCTCATTATGACGGGAGGACCGGGCAACACACTTATTGTGGCGCCCGTGAGCGTAATGAGCAACTGGGAGCAGCAGATTAAACGCCATGTCCACGAAAAGGATGCACCAAAGGTTCTCATCCATCACGGCCCCACTAGGCAGACTACTGCCGAGGCATTGAAGGAGCATGGCATTGTCATCACAAGCTATGGCACTTTGAGCAGTGAAGCTGCTGCTGGAGGACCTCTTTCTCAAATCGAGTGGCGCCGGATTGTCCTCGACGAAGGCCACACCATCCGCAACACTAAGACAAAGGCTGCTTTGGCTGCGTGTTCGCTCAAAGCGCAGTCACGCTGGGTTCTGACGGGAACTCCAATGTAAGTTTTTTGACACTGTACCCGTCCTGACGCCATTGCTAACACTGTTCTAGCATCAACAACATTCGCGATTTGCACTCGCTGCTCAAATTCCTTCGGATTACGGGCGGTATCGAGCAACCGGAGGTGTTCAACATGGTGCTTGGAAGACCTCTAGGGTTTAATGAACCCCGTGCACTGGCTCTTTTACAGCATCTGATGAAGGATCTCTGTCTCCGTCGTCTCAAAGACATGAAGTTTGTGGACCTCAAGCTGCCGGCCAAGACTGAGTACATCCACCGCATCACGTTCTGGGAGGACGAGAAGAAGAAATACGATGCTTTGCTTTCCGAGGCGCAAGGTGCCCTGCAGGATTTCCAAAGCCGCAAGAAAGGGCCGGGCGCTGAGAAGAACAGATTCCAAAGTGTTCTTGAGAGACTGTTACGCCTCCGCCAAACATGCAACCACTGGACGCTCTGCAAGGACCGCATTACTGATCTGCTCCAGCTTCTTGAAGACAACGACGTCGTCCCGCTGAATGCCAAGAATCGTGGCCTCCTGCAACAGGCTCTCCAATTGTTCATAGAAAGCCAAGAAGAGTGCCCTGTTTGTTTTGAGGCTATGAAGAGTCCCGTCATCACCCACTGCAAGCACGTCTTCTGCCGTCCTTGCATCTCAAAGGTGATTGAGATTCAGGGCAAATGCCCCATGTGTCGTGCTGGCTTGTCGGAGGATAACCTCGTCGAGCCCGCCCCTGAAAAGGGCATTGAGGAAGCAGAACAAGACAACCTCGATCGCGAGACGAAGAGCTCCAAAACTGACGCATTGCTCAAGATCTTGCAGGCTACACTCAACAAAGAGGGCTCAAAGGTCATCATCTTCAGTCAGTGGACGTCCTTTCTTAATGTCATCCAACGTCAGCTTGATGAAGCTGGATACACTTATACTCGCATTGACGGTAGCATGAATGCCACCAAGCGTGATGCCGCGATGAAGGCTCTTGACGAGGACCCGAAGACGAGAATCATGCTGGCCAGTTTGGCGGTTTGCAGTGTAGGGTTGAACCTGGTTTCTGCAGATACTGTCGTGTTGGCGGATAGTTGGTGGGCGCCAGCGATTGAAGATCAGGCAGTTGATCGTGTCCACAGACTGGGTCAGACAAGAGAGACGACAGTGTGGAGGCTGGTCATGGAAGGTACCGTGGAGGAGAGAGTACTGGATATCCAGTCCGAGAAGAGGGAGTTGGTGGGCAAGGCATTTCAAGAGAAGGGGAAGAAGGGGGAGAAGAGGAAGGAGACGCGCATGGCGGATGTGATGAAGTTGCTTTCTTGATCTTTTATTGACGGGCAGTACTGCATGTCATCAGATGTCAGCATGGAGGTATGGGATGGTATGTGGGGAGATATTCTGTGTGTTTTTATGGTTGGCATTTACAGCTGGCAGGTCATTTACCAGGGCTTACCAGAGGATAATGCAGTGTAAAAAGGAATCCGTGGTGCAATATCAGATTTGCTATCTGCCGGAAGGATCTTCTTTTTCTTCTAGGTAGCTTCAGGTTATCGGCATGTAACCATTACTTATATACAATATAATTGCTTTTATTCATGCTTTTTTGAAGTAGTGGTATCTCCTGTAAGCTTCTGGAGAGACCATTGCTGCTTTTATAATTCTTGAAATCCTTCTTTGTATTATGATTGAGTTTGGAACCTACATAGTTACCTACCTATCTTGAAGAATGTATTGATCTGTTGATATTGACTGAACAAAAGAAAAGGTTTAAGACAATCGTGTGTCAGTTCGTTGCGCGTTATTTCGATATAGGCAGTTTAGAGAGCGGCGGGTGGTGTTTAGCAGATGAGATAGATTTCTGTTGACAAGTCGCGAGTTGGGATGAATAGAATGAGCACCTTGGGTCCCACCGACATGGTCCCTGAGGTTCCCTTTGCTACTAAACACCCCCAAGTCCACAAAAAACCTCGAATTCTGCCCTTTTAGCTAAGTGCGCCTCACTTCATCGCCCTACCTACTCTAAGCTGAGATAAAAGACAGTAAAAGCTCGGATTACAAGATAGGTAAGGTACCTATAAGGTACCTACCTCGGTAGTCGGCAGAGAAAACGATAAGAGCCATATCTATACCTAGGTAACTTATTCTATTCATTTTATTTGGCAGACATAGATGGGTCATATAAGTTTGATTACCTACTTATTTATTTATTACGTTAGAGATATTTACAAGATACAAGATTTATGCCTGCCCCAACTACGGAACAGAGTGGAGATACTTGTGTATGGCTGCCCGAGGCATGGGTTCTCACTTCGCGTCCAGCACCCCTCCTGCGGCGGCTGTGGCATCGGCAACGGTCGCCGAACGCGCCCTCTTCTTTTTCTTGCTGCTCCGCACGCAACAGAAGATGCACGAGCCGATCAAGAGGGCACCGATGATGGGCATGCCAATTATTAGGAACCACTGGGCTTCTTGGGGCAGGAAGTTGTTCCTATTGTCACCCGAGGGGGAGGAGCGGTCGTACTTTCCATCCGGGATAAACTCGCCAGGGGTCCACGTCGGCACCAGCATGCGGTTTGTGATGGAAGGCGGCTGTGGGGTGAGGTTGGGGATGTCGGAGGCAAACCAGGTGATTTCCCAGGCATTGTGCACAAGGAGGGTGCTGCTGGCAGCGTCGGCACCAGTGATGGTGGCCGAGTCTGAGCCAGAGTCCAAGTTCAGCCTGGAGGTCCAGCGGCCGCAGTAATTGGTCATCCTCTCCGGGACGAGCTCTCTGTGTTTAAAGAAGAGATAGTCGTAGCCGCTACATGCAATTGTTAGCCGGGATACATCAGGTTAGGGAAGCAAGGGAGCACACCTGTCGCAGCACAAGGCCGTGAACTTGTCTGTCGCGTCGCCGCCGGCGATGCTGTGGTAGACCCAGCCCTTGGGGCACACGGCGGGATTGAAGTTCATGCGGCTCTCCGGGACGACATCGGCCCAGCCATTGGGGAGGCATGAGGGGTCGTCGGCGACGAGGACTGCGGCGACGCCATCGATGGAGGATGTGTCGACGCTGGCGGTGGTGAAGCTGGGACAGCCTGGCGGCGCCACGAAGGGTGTGGTGAGGGCGAGGAGCGCCGTCACCGTCGCGGCAACCGACGACGAACTAGACGACATGGGAATGTGGTGTGTGTACTGGCGCAGAGGTCAGAGGGAGATGAGCGACCCAGGTGGCAGGTTGCTCAGGCTTCTCTTGGGGCGGCTTTCGCCTCTATACCTCCCTGTATCCGGCACATGACATTCTGGTAAAACCCTTCAACGCGGAGCACACAACCCGCATCGTTCGGATGTGGTACCGAAAGCAGAAACGGCTTGTTTGTGTGCACCGTTATTATGCAGCTCTGCGGCGCGGACTCAGGGGCCCAATGGAGGGCTCACACAAGTTCGGCAGGGTAAGGTAGGTCGCATTGCTCAGACCAGATTGGACCCTTTACCCCACAGGCCCATACACCACTGACCCTGTTTGTTTGTCTACCCGAGCGTGTACCTTTGGTGGATGATTTTAAGGGGTTTTTGACTACTGATAAATCCTACCCAGTGCTAAGGCCCAGGGTTAAATCTACGCTTTCTCTCGCTTCTGGGGTCTTTTCTGAATTCCTTCTTTTCACTGCGTGGTGGTGGAAGAATAATTGCCAAATTGGCGATAGCGGTCTTGGCCGTACCGCGCTAGACAAACAAACAGGGCCAGTGGTGTACAAGGATCGCTGCACTGACACGGCTGACTATATTTCCAACGCAGAAATCGAGGAGATCATCCAGGACAACCCCAAGGGCTACCCGGTCAAGCGTGTACTGTTCGACCAGGCGTCTGACTCGAGCATTCTGGTACGGTACTCAGACTGGGACCGACTATGTGGGTTACATATCAGCGGCCGTCAAGAAGAGCCGCACGGACTGGGTCAAGAGGTTGAACTTTGGCGGCACGACAGACTGGGCTGTCGATTTGATGGAGTTTGTGTCGAACGATGATGATGGCGGCAGCGATGATGGTAGCAATCCGGACGACAAGTGCTCGCCGGATGACAAGACGTACAGCAGTCCACCCTCCCGCGACGGCGAGTACATGCGCTGGTTCCTGATGGAGCCTGAGTATGCGGCGACGACGGGGCGGACGTACATCACCATCGTCAACCTGACGCCTCACCCATTCACGCTCCAGCGGACTTCCAAGTACCAGATGGACGAGTGGGATTAGGGGACGATTACCCCCGGCAAGTTGAGGCAGAACCTGGCTGTGTACACGGAAAGGGTGGGCGCTAACCCGGTTGACACCAACGGCGAGGCCTACTACAACATCGGCGACACGGGCAAGAAGTTCAAAGTGCGGGTGACGGCGCATATCCCCGACACGTACCCATGGCGCATCGTATTCGGCTTGAGCGGTATGGGCAAGGGCCAGCGCGAGCAAGGCGCCGGAGAAGGAGGTGCCAGTGACGCTGGTGATTACGGGTAGTGACGATACGGGTTCATTACTTCGCTGTCGGATGGACCGGGCAACTGGATGAGCGGTATCAAGGAGGTCATCAAGGACCGGCCGCTGCGGCACGTAGTGATACCGAGAACACACGGCTCAGGCATGAGCAAGATAACGGGAGCGATCCTTGTCACTAGGTACGCCTTTAGGTACTTAAAGGAGGCAAGTTTCCAAAAAAACAGGGTAGTTAGTGAATAGGCCGTTTACATCACAACGTCAACCTTAGAAGAGGTCCAACAGGTCTTGGAAGGCATGTACTCCGCTCTTCTCAAGATTGGTAACCGTTACGTATTGACACACAGTTGATAGATGTCAAAAGACCAGGTAACCATTACTTCATACACTAAAAGCCACTACCTACATAAAAAAGCACTAATTCACATCTAAAAACATGAAGCCAGGAAACTTACCCATCCAAGCACGAAGCTCGTATTCCGACACCCTCAGCCTCCTCCGGCTTGAACCTGATCTGGACCGGGTTGCTATCCCAATTATGCTTTTGGCGGTGAAATGGACAATATTTGATCAACACAACATCCCCTTCCCCATGACCGCCAAGAGCCCTGATGCACTCGGTGCACAGGACATGCCCACAAGGCATGACGTGCTCCGGCACGTTGTTGATACAGCAGAAGCAAGTTCCATGGCCAACATTTTCAGAGAGCCTTGGGTTGTCACTGTAAAAGCGTTCAACGCGTTGAACATGTTTGCTCCAGGCATGCTCCTTTTCGCTTCCCGCAGGTGGGAGGTCCTCCATCATCTTCTCCAGTTCTGCACCAATGCCTTCGAACCAGCCTTGAAACTGGCCGTCGGTGAGTCTCGGTTGATATGGCCCCTTTTGAAATATCTTGCCGTCAGAGCTTTGGTGACCTTTCACATGTGCAGACCGAACGTTGCAGCAAGTATGAGGTGTAGTATATGTCCTTGGAAATCATGAGGCATGGGATTGAGCTGCAATGCCTCTTTGGCAAAGTTGAATGGCTGGTCCAAATCGGCTGAAAAGTGTTCGTAAGCTGCGTTCATGAACTGGTGGAGCCTTTCCGCGTTGAGCGCCATGCGTACTGATTTCTTCTCGGTATGCGAGTTGGTTCCTCTATCCCGGATTGCGGCATAGAGCTTGCCGATTTGATTGTCAATCTGCATGTAGCGTCCCTTCGTCGGGATGCGGACGACCGTTATGGACCGGTAGAAGCACTCGAGAAACTCTTTTGCGGACTTGACAATTCGGCCGCTGCGCCTCAAATTCTGGACAATATTGATCAGTTCTGGAGTATGTGTGATATCCTGATGAGCCCCAAGCAACATATCCGTCGCGAACTCGGGGTCCCACTGCTGCTTGTTGATGGCGTTATCAGTTCGGTTCAATGCGATGATCAAGTGAGGCAGAACCGGCTGGTTGACTACATTCTCAATTGAACAGTAGGCCCACTCCACCAGATCCACGAGAACGTCCGACTGAAACGGCCTATTGTGTGAAGAGAAAGTGGTCAGCAAGTTGTAAACGGCACATATCATGCTGTGGTGACTAACCTAGCCTCCCGGATCACGAAAACGACAACATCGGAGAAGGTGTAAAGTATTCGAGGAAACAGACGCTTGACGACGAACTCTCGAGAGGAAGTTTGTGAATCCTTGGCCCAGTGAAGCCGCCGCTGAATCGTTCTCCTCGCACGCTTGCTGTTGTCTTGATATTCCTTTCCCCTGGGTGCGCTCTCGCCACCACCAAGGCCTTCGCAGTCTGCAAATATGAGTGGGTGAGTCTCGTGATGAGTTGCAGGGTCGGCATAGAGGTGGACATCGCCAGAGTTTGGAATGAGGTCGGTAGTCAAGCCGTTGACAGGCGCAGGGAACGATATGGGGCCCCCGAGGCCAGCTTGCGCCCGCCCGATAAGCATTTTTATAATGGTGCTCACGCCCTCGCCCGTCTTACCCACGAACGAGATCAGCTGCGGGAACCGATCAGACGTTCTGTAGTCGTGATTTTCTCCTTCCAGCATGATCTCGATGAGGCGGTTTGAGTGGTCTAAAAAAGAACCATTCGTGTTCTTGTTCACACCGAACCACATGGTATCCGCATCTGTATCGAATAATTCTGCTTGTTCTTCTTCGGTTCTTCCCTTGCCAAAGATGCGTTCCAGGCGTTCGACGACGGCCGGATCGGCTTTCTCGTGTGGGCGATTATCGATGCCTGTACCTCCGGGCTTATGTGGTCGTTCTTTGTCCCAGCAGTCATTGCAAAAGGTGAAATGCCCACACTGAACGCAAGTCCACACCTTCAAGTCTGTCCGTTTGCATTCGACACAGGACTCGAGGGCGTTGAGCTGGCCATCAGGGGACAGCACACCGCTGTGAACGGCCTGTAGGGCTGGCATTGTAGGGACCGTCGCGTTTGAAGATAGGTATTTGATAGACGACCCAAGAGAGTCGGTAGGCGTTCGAATATGGCGGGCAGGTGTTGGGGAATGGCGATGGACTGGGCTCTGAGAGCTGCTGGCGGGTGGATTTCGATGTGGCAAGGGGAAATTTAGGCGGAGGGCGCTGTTCTGCTCTTCAGGGAGTAGAGTCAAGAGAATCCAACTCTGAGTAAAGTACCTCAGGTACCGCAATGGCCCACCGGCTGTTGGCAACCGCCACCATCGCAAGGCTGAGGTGACTGGTGCAACCGCTACGTAGGCCCCTCAGCACTGGCAGTGAAGATGAGGCCGAGTAAGAACAGATGATGAAAGCCTAGTGGCCTACGTGGAACCTGAACCTCAGGGACCATGTCTGGGTCCCCAAGGTGCTCATTCCATTCACCCTATTTCACGACTGCCAACAGAATCTATCTCATCTGCCAAACACCACCCGCCGCTCTCCAAACTGCATTGAAACAACGCGCAGCGAACCGACACACCGTTGACACGCAGCAACATGACACGCAACAACAGTTGCTCCAGCTGCCCAAGGGCAAAACAGCCTTGCCACGATCTATCAACACCTCGTTGAAAAGAGGCCGCTCATCCCGGTTGGAATTGACAGCGATTATCGAGGTATTGAGGCTCTCCATGACCAATGCTCAAGGTATCGCTTCCCCCATAGTCCTCTTCCATTCTATTGTGAATCACCGCACTCTTCACAGCTAGTTATTCGCAGATATTGCGCTCTCACTTGACGATCCAAAATTGCACACAATGTCATTCGGATACCATGGCCACGACGACGGCATGCGGACCAGGCAGGAGGACCACGATGACGATTTCAGTCCGTCCATGAATGCATACCGCAGCCCCGGTGGCAACTCCTCGGCCTCCACTGTCCCCCTCACCTTGAGCTACCAGTCCCGCGACTTCGAGTTTGACGCTCCCACTGAAACAAAGGCGCGCAAAGGGCCTAAATCGACATGGGAAACCACCAGCAAGGGGGCGCCGTTTATGACAGGAGGGCGGGCCGAGTCCTACGTCGCAGATACCCCTGAACAGCGATTCCAATATACCCAGTTCAACCAAATGGCGAGCAACGATATCTACACCAAGGATGGTGCCATCGCCGCTCCTTTCCAGCAGGAAGAGTACATCGGGTCAAAAGCGCCGGAGGACTACCGTGTGATCGCTGCTGGCTCCAAGTACATTGACTACGCCCCCGGCAATTCCACTCGACATCCCCCGACAGCGTACTCCGGGACCACCCCTCGTCGACCTGGCTACTCTTACCCCTCTGCCCCGGTTTCGAACGGTAAGGGGAAGCAGATAACATTAGCATATTCAGGGGGGACGATGTCTTTTCACAAGCTTTCTGGCGGTAAACGCCGTGGGAAAGGGAAACAAGTGGCAGCAGTGGCCCAATACGGCACCCCCTTGATCTACCAGGAGCAGCCGGCAGCAGTACCCGGCTATCCTGATCCCAGTTATCCCGATCCCGACTATCCCGGCCCCAGCTATCCCGATCCCAGCTATCCCGACCAATCCGTCCCCGCCTACGACGACAGTACTGTCTACCAGGAGCCGGTGGGGTATGAGGCCGAGGAGCCCATCGTGGACTTGCCTCAAGAGGCTCAGTACGCGCCTACAGAGTGGGAGAACAGTGCCTACTCCATGGAGCGTCATCACAGAGATTAAGGGCGCAGGCGCAGCCGCCGTTGAGATATCCGGTGAGTTGCGGTAGGTGGGTGAACGTGGAAGAAGTGGTGATGTGCATGGCACAGGCTGGCCCTTGTGCCATTTACTTGGTTCTGACTGCCTTGGAGTATTGGCTTTCATAGTGCTGCGGCCAGTGGCTATTTTGAGTGTTTGAGAGCTGCCATAGGATCGGGATCTTCTGCCTATTAGGATATAAGTAGGCAAATACCTGGTATCGGAGCCCAAGAGAAGCCTTATACACTCGCTTGTTCGTGTTCTTCACTTAATCCGTCCTCCCTGCAAGCCGTGGCAATAACGCATGGATGTATTTTCGTCAAAGTCAGTACACTGCTTCACCACACTTTCTTCCGGGGCTCCCTGTAGTTCAATATCTAGCATTTGTCATCAATGAGAGGTATAAGTAGGTTAAATGCGAATACCATTGCCAGTCTATCAACGTGATCGTAAGATGAAGAAGGAAGAAGTGCGGGCTTGCACCTCCATCTTGTTGCCATAACCCCAGTGGGGATCCCGATCCCGCATTCAACCTTACCTAAGGTAGCCTTACATCCTGTGTAATCCTGACATGGCAGCCTGGCAGCCTGGCAGCCTCCTATTGGAGAGACTGGTTCACAGCATTTTTAAACTCCCTGGAGGCCATGCCCAAGGACCCCGCTCTAATGTAGCGGGGGCTTTTGGGCCAATCTTTAGAAGCCATCTGGGCTTGTTGGGCGTTCGAGCTTTTTCGGGCCTTCGGACCTCTTCCCGATGCCTATTACCAGAATTTCGACGCACTCTGTGAAGGTGGAAAGGATGGGATTCCCACTGTGGTGTTGCACTTCTGCTGCTCCTTGTCCTTCAAAGCTAGAGAACCTCCATTATATTTTTATATTTTATATAGTGATAACCTTGGGGCAAATAGTATGTATTATGTTTAGCTGATCTAGTTACGTTAGTTCCATTTAGCTTGGTTGAAGAGAACCCCCTTTTATCGGACACCTATCGTATGGCCTCGGGGATGGCCCCAAGGGAGTTTAAAAATGCTGTGAATTGAAGGCCTATGGATTTCGGGTTGGGGCCTGCAGGCTCAGCCACCCAGGCGAACAGACCAGGCCCCGCTTGGTTTCCGGGTGTCCGTTAGGTGAGTGCCACCAAAAAGCATTGTCTGCGTCAACAGTCTGTGAGTTTGCAATTCCCCTACTCGAGGTCTTGGGAGTGACTGGTCCTTCCTATATTCGTCAATTCAAGGTAATGGGCCAGGACGCTCCAATTCCCACCAGGCAGAAACGGCAGCGGCCTCTGTCCCACGATGCCGACCACCCCAGCCCGTCGCAGCGCAAGAGAACCAAGGAAACCACGGCTGATTCCCTGCTATGCGCAACGTGCACACTCATGTTCTCCCACCAGGGCCTGGAGCATCTCAACTCACCAAGCGGCTTTCGCCACCGAACCCGTGCCGAGCGCACGACTTCCGAAAATCAAGGCTGCAGATTGTGCAAGTTCATCTCGCTCGTTATCGGTGAAGAACACGATATGAGTTGGGTGACTGACGACCGTCTCATATTTCGGAATTTCCGAAGTGCACATTCAACGAGCGACGCTTCTAGCATTCAGCTGCCGGGTATCTATGGGCTTAAAGGCATACTCGAATCTGAGCCCGACAAATCTATGATCACCATCTATCCGTTTGCGAAAAAGGGTAAGTATCTCCTTGTCATCGTACGAGGTGACGACAGCATCTAACAGGGCTCAGGCAGCCCTATTGGAGATGTTGTACGCCGACGGCCTCTCCACAGAGATGTGCGAAGCGGCAATGTATTTGCGGCAGCACAGTCCCTCATCAAAGAATGTATGAGTCTTGAGAAACCTCACAAACATTGCCAGTACTCGCGAGACATTATGCTTCCAACGCGCGTTCTCGACGTCGGCAAGCCTGGGGACCCTCGTCCCACAATCAAACTCAGGGTCAATGAGACAGAAACAAACGCGCCATATCTCGCTCTGAGCTACTGCTGGGGAAAGCAACCTAAGCCAACGGCACCAGTCCAACCGCTTCTGCTACGAAGAGATACCCTTCAGGCCTTAGTGGGTGAAATCAGGCTCGAGTGTCTCCAGCAGTCCATACAGGACGCTATCTTCGTCACTCGCAAACTTGGTTTTCGCTATCTTTGGGTTGATGCGCTGTGCATCATTCAAGACTGCGAGACCGACAAAGACAGGGAAATTTCACAGATGGCATCCATCTACAAGAATGCTGCCATTATCATTGCGGCGTCTTCTCCCAAAAGCGCGAAGGATGGGTTTCTTTCCAAGAGAACCAGATCCTACCTGCCAGACTACGAGCTCCCCATCCTCCTGCCAAATGGACAGAGAGGTATTGTGTATATTTCGACGAGAGCATACGAGCCCGAACATCCCCTAGACCAGAGGGGCTGGGCGTTGCAGGAATTCATGCTGTCATCAAGAATGCTCATATTTTCCGACTACGAGCTTCTCTGGCAGTGCAAGGAAGTGGATCTTCGGGGCGTTACCGGGAAAGGACTCGAGTATCTACAACCCTTGGAGGCTCTGCCGTGGACCGTCTTTGACGATGACGAGGAGCCTGCTTTTGGAAATCTCGATTCGGACAAGATCTATCTCTGGAAAACGATCGTCCAACAATATACGGAACGCAAACTGACAGACCCGGACGATAGGCTTCGGGCAATTCAGGGGATAACGACTGAGCTCGAGGTACTATGGCGCGACAGGAATATCTACGGACTCTGGGAGAAATGGTTCATACAGCTCCTGACATGGTACAAACCACAGGTCGACAGAGAGCGGACGCGATGCCTCAAGCGGGCGCCCAGCTGGTCATGGGCGTCTCTCAACGGCGTGATCCGCTACGAGGGGACCCTTTGGAGTGAAGATGCCAAAGTCAAGTCGTTGACGGTATCAGCTGTAGAGCTGACGTGTCGGATTCTAGAAGAGGACGAGATAAATGATGACAAGTTTCATACCATATCGGAGCGGCCAGATCTGGTGGATCCAAGTGCTGAACTCCGGCAAAGAGGACTCCAAGAAAGAGCGGCGGAATATTTGCTTCTAGGTACCGTCAAGGGAGATGATGACGTCGAGAAAGGTATCGGCTTGCTTGTAGTGGACGTTGGTACAAGAGTTTATCAGAGAGTCGGGTTAGTCATCTTTGTAGATATGACTCTGTGGACTGTTGCGAAGCGGCGGGACATCACATTAGAACCGAAGCTTAGGGGATAGGTGTTGGCATCACACACTCTCATTTGATTAAACGAAAGTTCGAGTCATGCAACCGAATTGTTCTTCATACAGCCAAAAGTAATACGATAGTTCTCAGTAACTGTTTTGTTACCACAGGCTCTGATCTTTCAGGCCTTTCTCTGCCCTCTTTCACTCCTTTTGTTTCCTTGCTCTGTTCACTCCTTTCACTGGCCACAGACCCTGCTTCGCACTTCTGTATATCTACCAGATCAGTCGCTCTCTACAGGTTTCGATAGATTTATTCCACATCTATCACCACGTATCAGTAACACACCGAATAGAAACACACACCACATTACGCCCTTTTTCGTGAGTGAATCTTCTCGTGCCTTCGACAATCATTCAACCTTGCAAACGACTTGGGGCAGATTGAGCACGTATACGGACGCTCGCCAAAATGGCTCCTCTCGTGACCCTTTAGAGTGATCTTCCGCGTGAAATTCTTGCCGCACATATTGCATGTGAACTCCGAAGGCCCGGTCTTGGGACGCAGAGCCTCGAAAATGGACGGCCCTTCACCATGGTCGGGGTGATAGGTTCTTACGTGCCTTTCCTTATCCTTGTTGGAGACGAAACCGATAGGAGCAAGGCTACAGTTCAAGGGACACAGGAACGGCCTAGTGTGGCGGCTGTGGTGCGTCTCGCGATCCTTCCTCCTGTCATAGCCTTGGTAGAAGAACTTGCATAGCACGAGCTTGCACTTGAACAGATTGGAGCCGTAGTAGTCTTTTATCGTGTCATTGATACAGGCTTCTGAGTTGGGTCTGAAGTGCGTCTCTAGTGTGGATCGGTTTTCCAGCAGGGCTTTGTCGAGCTGAGCGATGCCAATGGTGTTACGGGCATCGTATGTGCCTTTCTGGTGGCTGTAGATATGGTTCCACAGCAACAGGAGGTTTTTGTGAAATGAGAGCGCTGAGAATCTGGCGACTTCGGAAGATATTTGTTCGAAGTCGTCGTGTGGTTCTGTCGTGAGCTCTCCGCGATGCCTTTCGATGAAATCATCTAAGGCAGAGCCAAACATCTCCTTGTACTTCTGGCCATGATGCCCATCGAAAAAGAGGTCGCTGCATGCCGTAATTACCGTGGCAATGTGGCTGTGCCATTGGGAACAGGCATAGTCTTGGAAGGAGAACCAGCCCAGCTGGGTCTTTACTCGACGTTCGTGTTCGTCGTAGCCGTTTGACGAGCTTAGAAGGCACAGATATTTGAGACAAAGCACTGTGAGTTCACACTGAACTGCTTGCTCATTGATGTGCTCGTTTTGGACGATATAGCTGGTGGTTATTAGAGCCTGACATACAGAGTTGGGACTCATCCAAAAAGAAACTCATTTGCTTACCGCCGTGCTGTGGAATGAATAATACGAATGTGATCGCCATCTAAGACGTGCACCAGTGACCCGAGGTACTTGTTGTCCTTCTGTCGTAGCATCTTTTTGTCGAAGTCAACCTCTTGGCTGGCCGGGTCATAGGACAGAATGGATTGCATTTCGTGCCATTTCAGGGGCCTCTTTGCACAGACCAGCCAACCCAGGAGGAGCTTGGCCTTCTGCCAGTGGGTCTCACCATCTGCTAGTTGCAATAATTCGGTCTTGACTGCGCCCAGGAGCTTCTCATATCTGTGAGTAGTGGTCAGTGTGTTCCTGGCCTCTTGATCATGGACAGTAATGAATATTAGACACACATTTGTGCGAGTTTCTCTGGTAGAATTTCCTCTTTGATCTTCTCAAGGAGCATCTCTTTTGTCGGCTGCTGTAGAAGATATTCGATGGCAAGGTGGGCATAGAGAAACATGTCTACAATTCTCGTCAGCCTCCATTATCGCAATTTATTGTACTTACAGAGCATCTTATGGTGGCGACAGATCTTCGCTCCGACGACAGATAATACTCTCAATTTGCCCCTTGTCGCCGTCAGAAAGGTTAAACCCACTTCTTGTGGCACGCTTCTCAGAGAAGTCTGGGATCCTCTTCTTTACATAAGCTCTGATGTCGTCTGCGTTGTCGGTGGACTTGAGCTCCACACAGGCAACATCTTCCGGCATGTTTCTGTCCTCGGATAGCTCCGGTATCGGCTGGCTCATGAATAGAACCCTCAGTCGGCCTTGTCTGATTTCGTTGTCGCACCTTGTAACCTGTCGCATGAAGAAGCCTGCAGTTTTACGTATTTCTTCGAGTGTTTCGCACTCGTCAAGCCCATCGATAATGATGTACTGCCTGGAGTTGTACTCAAAGAAGGCCTCGATAAGTGTTTGGGCAACTTCCAGGTTTTCAAGGCTCCCGCCTCCGCTTGACGCAGCCTTTTCGGCGCAGAGGGGTAAGAGGTCTTCGTCAGCATCGACCATCTGATGGAGAATGCCCTTGAGGATGTCAAGGTAGGTGCGATGTTCGAGATCTTCTTGACAGTAGAAGTAGTACGTCTTGCTCTCCCGTGGGATCGCGTACTTCTTCTTTTCTGTGCGGAGTTCGTTCAGCTCGTCGATGAGGAGCGATGCTAACACAGTCTTGCCTAGAAACTATCAGCTCAACTGCCTCCTATACATTCAGACTCTTAGGGAGATAAGGTAATTACCAAATCCCTTGCTGCCGCGGAGCCAGAGCACGGACTCAGGCGGTTGGTCTTCTTTCATCCAGTCAATGACCTCACCATACCTCCGGAAGAGCCAGCGGCCAGTGTCGGGACATATTCTCACATCCTGGAACTTCTCGTGAAGCGATTGCGTATTCTTCGAGGCCGAGATCCACGTCATGACGCTTCGTTTTTCTTCTTCTTTCCCAACTTTCTCTTTTTCCTCAAAATGTTCTCGACTTCCGTTCACGTCGTTGCGATAGCGGTAGAATTCCATCTTGGCATCATCCCAGTCTCGAGTGATATCCGGTGAACACTCCACGCGCGCCAATTCGGCACCTTGGTCTAAGTTCGCTTGATGGTTTCGGAGAGATGATCCATGCGCTTGGATGAAGTGCAAATGTCTTTCCAGTGAGACTGCCAGGTGCTCGAACGTATGGTTCAACGCTTTCCAGGTGGGCCTGTACAGTTTCTGCCACACTAGAGGAGGGTTTAGTGTTTGTAATTATTGTTACAAGGTAGGTAGGCACTCTGGGCTTGATCTTACAGCTGGACCGAAGAGAGAATAGCTTGTAGGCAAGCCGATGGAACGTAAGAACATCCTGGTAGACGTACACCAAGCATCCTTCGCTCTCTGGTAGTCTTGTGAAAAGTTGTAGATACTCGTAGAGTGGCGGTATTTTATTTCCTAGTTGCTCGTAGACGTCGAGTACGCTGTCGAATGCTCTCTCGTTGAGATTCGTGGTCTTCATTAAAACCGATCAGTAATGTTCGCCTTGATATGGCATGGAACCGCTAGAAACGCCTGTACCTTGAGAAGAAATCTAACCGGACCCCAAACGTAGGCCATGACTTTTTCGGAATGCTCAAATTTGATAGCAGCCAGGACTTTCTCAAGATGTGCCATGCCAGTCAGAAAGGAATATATCCTCTTCATATTCATCATTGTCCGGGTTGCCTGCCGCTGTGATTGAATGACATTCAAATCCTGCTGCACAGCTTCGTAAGTACTCAACTTGAAGAATTCCTTGTCCTGGACCTTTAGGTAGTCCCATGTCTCGAAGGTTTTCGCAAGATCAAGCAACTCGTCCAAGTCCATTGTCGCGACCGATCGGCAATGTTACGCGCACTGCTAACTCCAGTTTGATTGACACAATTGGTAGGGTACGGATTCGGAATGTTCAAGAATTCAATCGCGTCAGATTCTTGAAGCATGAAGAAAGCAAGGTTCAACAGAACAGATAATCCGCTCGGTGCACAGCAAAGACGCAGCCACGGGAGAAAATCTATCTAACTAGGTAGGTACGGAGATGCAGGTGGTTCAGGCATAACAACCTTGATTGGGTATTCAAGAGCCAAGTCACCAGCCAACGGCGTGCACTGCCTGACAGCACTTTTCACTGCCATCACAGGGCACGCGAGGCTCCAGAGCTGACGTTTCACAGCATTTTTAAAATCCCTCGGGGCCGTCCCCCATCCCCCACCACCCATTCTTGAGCCTCCCCGCCCTAATGTGGCGTAAAACTTCACAGCATTTTTAAACTCCCTCAAGGGTATCCCCGACAACCCCCGCGGCGACTTACATCTCAATTCTACCCAGTAAAATCCCGGAAGCCGGGCCAAGCTAGCGCCCCGCTTGACTTCGTTGGCTGCCACAAGTGCCAGCTTACTTCACAGCATTTTTAAAAGCCCTCGAGGCTCCTCGCCCAAATGGGGCGGGGGCTGGCGGGATCTGTATAAGGTCTCGAGGGAGTTTAAAAATGCTGTGAAGCTGCTGGTACGTACCTATCTAATTGGGGGTCTGTGCGAAGGCAAGCCCCCTTCTCGGGCGGGGAGCCTCGAGGGGTCTCGAGGGAATTTCAAAATGCTGTGAAGTTATCTACAATTGGGCTAGCGGGCTGTCTGGCTGTGCAAGTGCATTTACTGACACAGCCCCCGCCACATGATGGCTCCTTGGCTTCGAGTGATATTAAAAATGGAGCTCTAAAAAATGCTGCGAAGTTCAATTACACAACTTGATTCCTCTACAACTGGGTAAGGAGTATCGATTGATCGCGATGTCCAACCCGCTGAAACGAGTTCTGACTCCCTTCGAGGAAATGGACAATGACACCTTCGGCGTCAGTACTGGTGCCATGCCCGGCGTTTATCCACGCCGGCCGTATCAGCAAGAAATATGGCAGCATAGTGTTGAATATGCCGATGTACGACGACAACATCAAGATTACGGATCAAGTTACATGGATCTAGGAAGGTATGTGAAGAAACCTGGGCATTCTTTACGAGTACTACTAAACGGCCCAGTGACGTTCTCGATATGCAACCAGCGGACTCTCCAGCAGACCTGTTCAGCGGCATCCTGTTTGACCCGACTGTCGGCAACCAAATGTCGCTGATAAACCAGGGTGAAACAGACTACAACCTAGCCAGCGCGCTTACTGAATGGGGACATAATCTGGTCTTGCCGGACCCCCACCCGTCTCAATTGACCCCCATTTCATCCCAGGAGACCTCGCACTCGCCGTCCGTTGCGCCTGACTCAATCCAATCGACAGCCGAGTCTGTCACTTCAACAGATGACGAAGAGATCATATGCTATGGGATGGTGAGTGATCGCCACATTTACGCCCCCGGCCTCTCTGACTTGGGACGCGATTCATCTGCGCTAGCTGCACAACGTCGATGTCAAGCTCGTAGGCGAGATGCGAATTACGGATGCCAATCTCGGAGAAAGCGAGACCGGCCGCAGGCGCTTCGAGCTTCGCAAGCAGCAAGACCACATCCTCCTGTGCTCTCGCGATGACGACAAGGAATTTGGTTACCTGCGCTCCGGTGTAGGCAAGACGCTTGCACCGCTGCTGGCCAAGTCTTACGTCGAGTTTGAACCCATCGTACTCACGTCCAACCCGAATGAGACTATCCGGCGTACCAAGAAGCCGACTAAGCCGGCAGAGACTATGGTGAAGGCCGACATCAACGTGTACGGGCCGCGCCAGGCCGCGGCTGAGGTGGGTGACGCACTCTCACGCGGCAAGCTGTGGCTGCAGAAGTCGGATCATGCTAGGCGTGAAGTTGTATACGATAACCCACACTTCTTGCCCCTCAAGATTAATGGCATCCAGATGCAGTCAATTCAACCTGTAAATCGATTTACCAACAAGAAGCGCTAGGCTTCATGCTGGAAAGAGAATCTGGCCATATCAACGACAGGTACAGGCTTTGGGAGACAGTCGTTCTGGAAGATGGGACGGAAGAGTGCGTCGCTTGTAAATTCCATTCAATGTCCATAGCTAATGTGACTACTTCAGGTACCGCCACAGAATCACAAAGGCCAGGGCTAAGCAGGGGACTCAGCCAGACGAGAGAGGGGGTGGCATTTTGGCCGACGAGATGGGTATGGGGAAGTCGTTATCCATCCTTGCCTTAATCGCGAAGACTCTCGACGACAGCAACGACTGGGCTCAGCAGCAGAATGATAGTACTGAAGACAAGGAGGCGCTCAAGCACTCACGCTCTACGCTTGTGGTCGTCCCGTGCGCCCGTACGGGGCTCTCCTTTTTCTCATGAGAAGGGAAACCTGGGGCTGACTTGCTACCTAGTTCTCATTGAAAACTGGATGAACGAAATAAAAAAGTATGGTTGTTTAACTTTTACAGTAGTATCACCACTGACGAATACACAGGCACTTGAAAGGAGGGTTTGAGGTAGTCAAATATCACGGCCCCGGCCGACCGAAAGACCTTGATACGATCTTAGACTCGGACATAGTCATAACGACCTACAGCACACTCACCGCCGAGGTTCTAACCAAGGCTAAACCGTCCATCCTCCACCGAATCGGCTGGTACCGAGTCGTACTCGACGAAGGCAAGCCCCCACCACCCTTTCCACTTCTCAAGGGCACATCTGACAACCTTCAGCACATTTTATCCGCCGCACAGCCACAGCCTTCTACCGAGTCTGCGACGACCTCCACGCCAACTCACGGTGGTGTCTCACCGGCACGCCTATCCAAAACAAACTTGCTGATATCGGCGCGCTCTTCGCCTTCATCCGCGCCGAGCCGTTCACTAGAGCTTCCGTCTTCCGCAAGTGGATTGAGGCCCCTTTCGAGCAGAACATCGAAAACCCAGCTGTTGTCAAGAACCGCCTGGTAATGCTCCTTGAGGCGCTCTGCCTGCGCCGCACAAAGGACGCTATTCAGCTGCCCGGGATACGACAGCGTATTCGCACACTAGAATTCTCCCCCGCCGAGCGCGAGCAGTACGAGAATACCAAGAAGACGCTGGCGCGCACGCTCCGCCAGCGCGCCGGCGGGGTTGAGAAGAGCTCCAAGTTTGGACTCTTCCAGGTGAACATGCAAATGCGCCTCTTGTGCAACCACGGCACGTTCCAGAAGCCCTTCTCCTGGCACAGTCGCAGCCCCCTGGACGAACGCGAGGTTGTCGTCTCTGCGCTGGGACAGGACGGTCAGATCACCTGCTCCGGCTGCTACTTGCCCATGCCGATTGTAGGGTCTAGCTGGCTGAGCAACAGCTTTCGTGCGCAGTGCGCTCACGTCCTCTGCGATGAGTGCATCGAGGAATCGAGCATGCCGGGTGCCCGGGAACAGATGCAGCGCTGTCCCGTGTGTGTGCGATGGCTTACGCATGCGCGGACCGAGGGTCGCATTGCCGCTGAGGACGTGGCCGTGCCGGACTGGCCGGCCGAGAATGCGGTCGACAGCGATTATGACTACAATTTCAGCGCCGAGGGTCACTCGACCAAAATGCTGGCGTTAGTCGAGGACGTCAACAAAGACTTGATGACGACGAAGAGGCATTCCTCCCCTCCCACCGGAGAGCATGATATGTGTGGCTAACGTGAATAGTATCATATTCTCCTGCTGGACTAGAACGTTATACCTGCTATCTAAGCACCTAGACCAGGCTAAAATTCCTTACCTCCGCATCGACGGCGGGTGCCCACCCGGGCAACGACTGGCAAGGCTCGACCAGTTTGCCAAAGACGACGAGAAGCGAGTACTCATCATGACGACTGGCACCGGTGGATTCGGGTACGTTAGCTACCTACCTTGGTTATTCCCTGAGGACTCAAGCATACCTATGTGATACTGACAAGCTCGCAGGCTGAACCTGACCTGCGCTAACCGCGTCTTCATCATCGAGCTTCAGTGGAATCCCGGTGTAGAGAGCCAGGCCATCGCACGCGCCGTCCGGTTGGGGCAGGAACACGAGGTGTACGTGACGCGTTACATGATCAAGAACACCGTTGAAGAAGTTCGTTCTATCGCGACCCTCGCAATCTCACAGTTCGTAGGTATTGACCATATGTAGGAGATGAAGTCCCAACAGCAATGGAAGATGCAAATCGCGGCTTTGGGATTCGAAGAAGCACTGGATGTAATTGATGATGGGGGGAGAGTGTCCTGAAAGGTAAGTTCTACGGCCGTCGTGCGGTAATTATGGCCGAGTTCCGGCGGTAGACATGGACATGAATGGCGACGTGCGGGCTTCGCGTGACGAACTCCTGGTCAGAACCTCTACAATGGATGCTGGGTTGAAGGCTGCTTTTAGATAACGGTTCGATTTAGCAAAAAGGTTACCTACGGTACACTACAAATTGAAGATTGCAGTTTTTCTTTACAGTAAGGCTGGAATAAGAGCATATGTACTTCACTATGGCTGATACATATTTGATTTCATTTGGGGGCTAGGAAGGTATATTGAACTTACCTCAAAGCGGGAACCCCCAGAATTGGGTTGTGACATCTGGGCCCAACTTTAACATCCAAAGCGAGACCTGCGGCCTGCATGTTGTCTGGAAAGTTGAAGGTTGTTGTCGCACGCCAGCAATATTTGACTGTTTGAGCAACATTGACATCAGCTCGATTTTGTATGGTGATTACCTACCTACCTACCTAGGTAGTTGAGCTCACGTGACACCAACCGCAACCACAACCGCAACCATCCATCGTACCCGATCCGAACACTCAATATGGACGCCGAGGATGTGACTGACCTTGAGGATATGAAGAACACTATCTGGTCGACTAGTAGGCTCTATCTCCGCCTCCTGGAAACCTTCCCTAATTATGTCCAGGACTTCCAAGCCAAATGGAACGACTGGCAGCAGGGTATCTCCGCTCACGAGTTCGCACCCTCAATCATCTCTTCATCCATCCATTTCATCTGTTTGCTAACCTTACCTACAGCCCATCAACCTGGTCCTCGGTCCCCTCCTTCACGGCCCTGACCGCCCTCGGCCCCCAAATCATACCTCTCGTCGTCTACCAACTGGCGCTCAACCAGAACGACAACACGGCCGTGCATCTCTGTACGTCCCACCCCCTTTCTCCCCGCATACACGTCTCCCTAATACTAACCCCTCATTTTTTTCCCGCCCACGTAGACACAACCCTGGAAACCGATCCCTTGTACCTCCCCGGCTCTTCCGAAGTCGGCCCCCCCGCGCTACAAATCCTGCGTCTATCCTTCGACCGCAACCGCGCGGTGCGTAACGCCCTCGCCGACTGGGCCGAGTACAGCGAGCAAGTCTCGCGCCACAGCACGTCGACCATGTACACCGAGTGCGCCGAGTACGACACGCTGCTCGGCTTCGGGAAGAGCATCATCCCGCAGGTGATGCTGCAGTATGCGCACGATATCAAGGCCCAAAGTGGCGCGGGTGTGGTGAGTGCGAGCGGGATTGGCCGGGGAGTGTTGTTCTGGTATGAGCTGCTGCACGAGCTGGTGTGGGGTTGTAAGACGGGGGTCCAGACGGTGGAGTTTGGGGAGATGTATAAGCGGTGGGAGGCATGGTTTCAAGGGGGCGGCGGCGTTGAAGGAGTGCCGAGGTTCGGCAGGGAGGCTGCCTGATAGGAATGTTCAGTAAGCCCTCCACCGTCATTGTGCTTGGGGTTGTTAGGGAGGGGAGATTTCCTATTCGTTTTCTTTCAGGGGCAAGCAGTCATTCGTTTAGACACAAATGTCGTGTTGGTTTCCGGATAATACCTAAGACTAAGTAAGGACACCTACGTCAGAACCTCATAAGCAATGACGGCCACAGTCCTGTCACCTGAGAGGGTCTCATGGGTATGTGCTGAATACCCTTAGGACTATGAATCAAAAAACCTCGCATCCCTAGGTATCTTCATACATTTCATATAACAGCAAGTGAACAGCTTAGACAGCATAGTAAATGGCTCTGCAGTCATAGCCCTGTCCGTCCCTGTACAAAACACCCTTCACATCCTTGCGGATGACAAAAGCGCGAGGGCGTCCGTTATTTCCCGTTCTAGAAGTGAGTTAGTAACTGTCCAAACACCAAGGACAAGGAAGATAGGTACATACCCAACCACCTCACGGTCGCCGTACTGCTGGGCATTGGCGACAATGTTCCAAGTAAAGGTTACGCCAGTCGGGAACCTGCAAGATCCGGTGGAGGTTTCCCACCAGGTCGGGCCGTAGCAGAGGTTGTTGCTCGCAGGGATGCGGCCGCAGTTGGAGATGTCGGGGCAATACTGTAGGGTTTTGGTCAGTTTCCCTGGGCTGCGCCGCTGTCACGGTGTGAGGTAGGCAGTGCACTCACAACAACGGGGTGGTAAATGTTTGGGTTGGCAGCGTTGCCGCAGTTCAGGAGGTAGACTCCCTCAGCTGCCTGGCGCTTGTCGAGCTCGGAGGTCGAAATATCCAAATCAGAGGAGTTGGAGGCGGCGGGCACAGGGTTGGCCAGGGCAGAGCCCAGGAGGGCGGTGATCGTGAGGAGAGAGAGGGCAACCATTTTGATCTGAGGTTCTGTGGTGGAAGGAGTATTGGATGTGATCGTTGGTGTTGGGATGTGGATGGTGCTTCTGATCTTTTCAACAAGCTGGCGAGAGGCGGATACTTATAGAGATGGGACACCTCGACGGCGACTAGTCAATTTCCATATCGCACGGCGCTCACTACGTCCAAAGAGGAAAGAAAGCTGTTTGTGGCCTTAGGTGCGTCTTCGTGTCTTTATTGCCAAGTGCTAGATTAGAGTAATCATGAGTCAGCTTTCTCTAAAGTGCAACATGTTTTGGTTGCGCTGGCATGCTCGTTTTGCAAGCGAAGCTTACTATGGACGCTTTGTCGGAGCTGTGAATAGCTTCAAGTGGGGCCTAAGTCTTGGAATGACACTCAAGACTGTGGTCAGCTTACAACCCTCCAGGATCACAAACATTGGCGCGACACAGCTCAGTAAGCATACAGGCAGCGAGATCATTGACCGGCAGTTCACTTAGACGATATTAGTAGAAAGCTGAACTAAAATCAGGTGTAAGTTGGAATGATTTTTGGATTGTATACTTTTCATTTTCTAGTGTGGAGTTCTCTGTCCATGCCTGTGTGGCTGATCTTCCAAGCTAACTTGAATGTTACCTGTGCCAAAGGCGCTCATCAGGCTGGAAGTACTTCAAACTTTTTCAATAGTAAACTCTCTCTCGACCCAAGGGTTTAATCCTGACCCGGCATCCGGATGTGCTCTTCTTCACTCCAAAAGGGATATACATCCCTCTCGAAGCTTTGTACATACCGCTTCAACGGCTGAATCAAGGAACCTACCTCCCGCCCATGGATGAACTCGGCCGAGACGGTCCCCTCCTCGCCCTCAGTCTTCATCACTCCAACACCCGAAGACAATTATACACAGTCGTTAACCCGAAATTATCCCCCGGCATCGGTCTGTTCCCGTGCTTGTCTCCAATCATCCAAGTACATCTGGCTCTTCAAAGTATGCCGATGATTTCCCCCAAGTCTTCTCCTCCTCATATCTCTGCATTTTTCCATCAGTGCGATGGCCTCATTGCGACGCCCCCAAACCCACCACACCACAGCTAAAGTAGCCATGGACTTGAGCGTATCTTGGTGCTCCTCTCCCAAAATCGTCTTGCGCGCTTCTAGTGCCTTTGTCGCCAATGCTTCAGCCTCGCTAAAGCGCTCCAGAGCGCCATAGCACTCTGCGAGAAAGGCCATGGTATGGAGGGTTTCGGGGTGCGTCTCGCCTTGGGCTTTGGTGATGGTATCCAGTGCTTTTTCCTGCCACCTCGCCGCGTCTTCCCAGCGGTGTTGTTTGACATGGACCCATGCCACCAGTTTGGCGCTGACTGTTGTGCGGTGGTGGTGCTCTCCAAATACCCTATGATTGGTTTCGTACGTTCTTGTAGCGAGCGACTCCGCCTGTTCGAGCAAGGAGGGTGTTTGCCGAAGATATAGCAGAACCATCTCGTGGATGCTTTCGAGCGTGTCGGGGTCATCCTCCCCCAAAACCCGTTTTCGCCGGTCCAAGGTCTCAATGATGAGCGAGCCAGCCCTTTTTGGTTCACCCAGCTGGAGATATACCCGTGACAGCATATACATGCTCTTCAAGGTGGCCCGGTGTTCTTCCCCTAGCACCGCCTTTCTCCTTCCATAGACCTCCACCGCCATCCACCTCGTCCTGGGCCCTTGATCGCGTTTGATGTTCTCCCACACCATACAAGCCATGCATTCCAGAGTGTCGGGATGATCATCTCCCAACTCCTCTCTATTCCTATCCAAGGCCTGAGCCAGCCGCCTTTCCCAGTCCGGGTCCACGTCAGATAAATCGGGCTCCCTCGGTAGAATCTCCACCCCTTCAAGAGAAAGGGGGATTGCCTGTAGTGCTAGTTGTTGTAGATGTCTACCAAGGTGCTTACAGAAGGTAAGGCTGTCTCCCTCTTCCCCGCTGGCAGGGATCCAGTCGTCACATAAATGACAAGACCCCACCGGAAATTCCCTGAAAGGTCGGGCGAGAGCGATGATTTCGGAGATTTGAGTTTCACTGGTAGTGGACTGGTGCTCGGCGCAAAAGTGTTCGAAGAGGACATCTCGATAGGTAAAGCTAGACTCGCATAGCTGACAGTTCCATCGAGTTCTGTGCAAGTCCAGCTCGTGGCTGAACCATTCGTGTCGAGTAGCGAATAATCCTGCGGAGCAGTCTTGGAAACTGCAGACATAAGGTTGTAGATCATCGAACACATGTCTTCTATAAAACGCATCTTTGTTAGCCAATCACCTACAAATATCGAGAAGGCTATTTCGTGGGTTCAACGATGTCGACATTCTGAACGTACCTCCACTCGTGTCGTGTGCCAACGGTGTCAAAGCGCCCGCAGAATGGACATTCGAAAAGCTCGTCATATTCGAGACGTGTCCCATGAACAACGAGATCGGTCAAATCAGGTACCTCCAGTTCACCACCGTCGGTTTCTGTCACGGCTGAGGCGAATGATGTTGTCTCGCTGCGAGAACTTCCAGCCTGTGGGCCAATAGTCGCCTCTGATTCCAGTACCATTTCTTCTTTTGGGTTTATAATGACTGATATGTCCTCCATTGTCGTTGCAGCGATCGAGGACTGAGCCTCTGACATGCCGGCCTCGCGAGCATTGGACTCGAAATATTGCTTCTGGATATCCACCATATCATCAGGCGTGTGTGGTCGTACAGACTGCCGCCGCAGAGTATTTTTGAGAATCAAATTGCGCCGTTGTATAAACGCCCGCCCCAATCTGTCCTGAAGCCATGGTCGGGAGGCAATGTGTGACAAGGGCTGGTATTCAGGGCTTGGAACAGTAGTTCAATTTCAGTAATAATCTTCAATGGCCTCGAAGTCCATGATGAAGAAAGAAGAAGAAGACTTGGGATAGTACAGTGATCCTGAACGCGTATTTTATCCTCCGTCAAGTGGTCCGTGCCTTCCTTGCCTCAGGCCTCTGCCAAGTCCTTCAATATATCACTAAGCCAGTAGGATTCCTTTGATACCCGCCATGCCTCTGATTGACTGCTTCACTTCCATCGGTTGGCTCTCAGCGTACAGGTCGGTGGCTATTAACCCGAGCTATGGCCTGTTGGTCTTTTACCGTGTGACACCATCTCCCCCCTTCTCATGCTCGCCCACAAGCTCTAAATGCCTTCAAATCTCTACTCGAGAGTCCTTAGGTTTATCGGGTTGCAGTGCGTGAAAGGTGTAGATAACTGCCTTAGCTCCATCGCTATAAAAGTAGTCGAAGGGTTCCCAAGTCCAATATCTCCTCTAAGGCCATCCTTCCCACTTAACTAGATACTTGACTTTATTACCCATCAAGGTCGAATCCATCACCTTTTCCACTTAGTAGTCTTCTGCCTCGACCGGCGCCGCTTCTCGTAGGACCTAGTTTACGTCAGGCAGTGCCTAAGTGCCAGCGCAATAGGGCTCGATAAGGGAGACGTGGAAGGTATTATAAATTCGCTAGTGCTTAAGAAGAGTCAGTCGGATAGCGGTAAGGGAAATCACCTTTTAGATTTTAAACGGGCCTAGTATCTTCTTATCCAGCTTCTTAGAGGGTCGTCGAATCTTAATATATTTAACATTAAGTATTACTAATTAATCCTTTTTAAAAATAGGGGCTTCTTTTCTTTTAAGGTCCGCCTAGTACTTTATATACTAACGGAATACCTCTAAAGATTTCTACGCCTCCTTATAAACTTAGATTATCCAGTAAATATATAATCGACTCGAAGGATTATAGACGGTAGTATTAAAAGAAGGATTATTAAAAGTAAGGTAGTAACCATAATTAACGAAAAAAGGTAATATACCGGTTAACGACTTATAGGCGTTATTATACGCAAATTTTACTATAGAAAGTAACTTATACTAATTAGTTATCTCGTAATTAATAAAAGCACAAAAGTATATTTTTAATTTTTAATTAATAATCTTAATTTAACTATTAATCTAGAGGTAAAAGGTAATACTTATACGACTATTAATACCGATAAACTTCAAGAAATTCTTCTATAAATATAATATAAAACGAAAATTATAATTAAAAATAATATCTATAGGAACACCGTAAAGTCGCTAATATTTATAAATGAAGATTTGAATTAAATCGTTAATTTTCTTACTTTCTACGTAGAGTAGGATAAAATATATTATTTTCGTAAATATATCGATAATAACCTAAATAAAATCGTATCCTATTAATAAAGGAAGATTAATAATAAAATCTATAAAGATAACTCTCTACAGCTTCTATAGAATCTCTAAAGGAGATAATAGTCTAAATATTCTATAACGAGGGTTCTTATTTTACTAATACTCTTTATATCCTTATATATATTTGTAGATAATATCGTCTATAATTAACTACTAAAAGTTTTATTAAACGAGATTAATAATATAATTTATTTCTAAATATCCTACGACGACGGAATTGTATTCGGATTCGAAGATCTCTTTATATAACGTAGAATTATCGGGAATCCTTAGTAGGTTATTATAATATAAGAGACCTTAATCTTCGTATTTATTCTTCGATAAAGCAACGAGGGATCTAATATACTCGGGATCTTAAATAATAACGTTTTTAACTTTAATAATAAACTCGTCGTTCTATACTAAAGGAACAGGAATATTAGTAAATTATATTAAAGAAAGAAGGAAATATAGTCCTTCGGCTTACTTAAGTTAACGAACCTTAAGGTAAAATACTAATAAAACCGTAATTAACTCTTATATTAAGGTAAAAAAATAATAATCCTTTAAAACTGAAATAATCGGCTAATCTTTATCTCCCCCCTTCTTAGGCCGATACTAATCGAATTTCAAAAGAACGTCGGCCTTACTATTAAATCGTCCGGGTCAATATATAATAATAAAATCGTATACCGTAAGTTCTTAAGCCTAACAAACTTATCGTCGATTAAAAACCTTCACTGTAGTAAAGTATACAAGATTCTAATAGTCGAAGTAGACTTCGATTTTATACTCTACTCCCTCCAAATATCGTCGCCACCTTACAAAGCAATCTATAATCGCCAATAATTCTTTATCGTATACCTTATAATTCATCTCCGGCTTAATAAACTTATAAAAGTAAAAGGCTATAGGGTAAAACTTTCTATCGTCTCTTTTCTAAGATAAAATTCCTCTTAAAGCGAAGTCCGAAGTATTAATCTTTAAAATCGTCGGTTTAAAGGGTTTAAAATAAGCAAGGATTAATACTATAGTAAAGGCTTCCTTAAATTTAATAAAAGCCTCCTCTATAATTATTGAAATAGGTATGGCTCATATACAGGCCTAAGGACCCTGTAGCTAATACACTAATAGCGTAGCGGAATTGTCACACATGATACCTGTAGCTCACTGCTGGGATACTGGGCTACAGCACCT
Source organism: Triangularia verruculosa (assembly GCA_033296885.1). Classification (NCBI taxonomy): domain Eukaryota; kingdom Fungi; phylum Ascomycota; class Sordariomycetes; order Sordariales; family Podosporaceae; genus Triangularia; species Triangularia verruculosa. The sequence goes on along the minus strand of MU864080.1, from coordinate 97 downwards.
TAAGGGTGCTGTATAACAAAGAATTAGTGGGTAACCTTATATATTTGTAGCTAAAGTCCACTATAATACTCTGTAGTAGGGTTCGTACTCGACCTCT